>KB701570.1:0-49199 GCA_000349165.1 Anopheles christyi | reverse complement strand
TTTTTGTAAAAATCCGTTCTTTCTTTTTATCCTGTTGCTTCACTTTTATATTTTGCCTTTTAGTAAAAATTACCTTCATTAAGGCTTTGCAACCAGTTTCATAATAGAATAAAAGAAAAATTAAAATTAAAGCTAGTGTAGTATATATCAGGATTTGAACGCTTGACATATAAAATACTATCCCGCCTACTTAACACGTTGCCATGGATAGATCCTAAAGCGTAGGTTAATTATGAACCGTATTAAGTTCTATTTTGACTTTTTTTTCCTGTAAATTTGTCCAAAGGAATGTAAAGAACTAAATTTTTTAAGAGGCACAATCATTAAAAACAAAATTATAGTTTCTCACTTATTAAAAATTTAAATAAAGTTATGTATTCATTTACTCCGGAATGCAGCTCTATCCATATAGAGCTAAGAAACTAAACTGTAAATCAACATTCCTGCCAACGGAGCCACTTGTACAATGTGTCCTTTTTGTAACCACACTACCCATCCATCCATCCATCCATCGCAGCATAAATCATGTAATCTTGTTTTTCCGATGTCAATTCGCCACGGTTCAAGTGGCGCACCCGAGACGTGGATGGTAAGAAGCAGCTCAACAAAAAAACAACGCGACATCAACTGACATGACACATTTCATTGCCATCGCGAAACACGGTACAGTTTGTCATCCATCCAGCCAGGCAACCAGCCTGCATCCTCAAGCACTTCAACCTGCGCCTTACGTTCAACCTGCACCACAAGACAATGGTAGTAATTTGGCTAAAAGCATTTCATTAACCCTCATCCAAACGGGTTCCCAACCCTGACAAGTCACGGGTGTTTTGGGGCGGAGTGAGAATTTCACTCGGACAGGATGGAAAAGAAATCAGGGCCACACGGTCATTATCCGGTGTATTATCCTCTGGTGCACAGTAGCAGCTGGACATTGTTTTCCACCCGTGCCTGACACGGGGTTTCGGTCTAAAAACGATCGTAATTGCCCGATTAATCACCATTACACCATCAATAAGTCGTGAGATTTAATAAGTCAACTGGTTGGGGCCTATTGTTTTATTTTTAAGACGTTAGATATTGGCCTGGCTGGCAGCTAAGGTACATGAAATTATCTTTGAATATTATTATTGTTTCAATGCACACTGGAAGCTACCCTGAAGCGCTGGACAGTGGTTAGATGTGTCTTTATAGTGGACACTTTTAAGATGTCACACAATCTCAAGATTGCCACTTAGGGAAAATAAAACAGGTTGATTGCTAGAATTTAATCTTCAAAGGAATACAATTAAAGAGAGGTAACAAAAAGTATTTTGGGAAAAATAAATTTCCCTACAGTAAATACCATTCACCCACTATCCTGGAAGTGAGCTCAAGTGAGTGAAATCCAACGGCTCCCTGCAAAGTCTCCACACTCCACAGCATCGTGCACAAACGTGCACAACCCCTTTTAAGGATAGCCGCGATTCCAACGATTCTGCTCTTTACAACACCAAACACCGTCCGCGGTATGCGCAAGGGGTACGCGTAAATTCCCCTGCAATCCTTTTCACCAACCCCCCGTGGCAGGTATTCAAAAACAATAAAAGCGAAGAAATTTTAATATTCAATTTATTCATTGCTTTTATTGTGCCAAATCGCCAAACACCCGTCCCTGTTCGGTGATGCACGCGCGAACTGTGGCACGAATACAGAACAACAGACACTTCCTCCACCGTACGATGCAAGCGGATTCTTGAGTGTTTTGGTGCTCCACAGAAGCATCTGAATTTCGCTTTATTCGTAAGCTTCCGATTACGACTGGTAGCGATTTGAAAGGGTGCGAACTAACTGCTGCACTGCGTTACTGTATCGAAGTCATGTCGTTTTATGGAACGATTTGGCTGATGTTTGGAGAGTGTTGGTAAAGTGATTTCGAAAACTGATTTCCAAGAGAATATGTGGATTATTTGGATCAATTGGAACAGGGATATTTAAAAGGGGATTTTCCCCTTAATTTTCCTCGAATGTTAGTGACTTTAATTTCCAGAAGACTCCAGATTTAAAAAATCAACATAAAATAGATCACAAAAATAATTTCCCACAATGTCCTAGAATGTTTCGAATATTACTTCAACGCAGTCAAAGTGTCAAGCAATTTCTACCCTTTAGCTATAAAAACTTTTGCTACCAAACTTCATCATCTTGTGGTGGATTGCAGCGAAGCAACGAAACCCAGCATGCGACACACTGTCTGCCGACAGTAAACTCCAGGGGTGGAAATATTCCTTTTCTCCCCATCCGAACACACTTTCCAAACATTTCCCCCTTTGCCAGCACACACAGACATGCACACACACACCACCCATGGCGGCGCGGAGATACGGTTGTGGTACATATGTTTTCCAACACTTTACGTGTCTTGCGGCTACACTGGCGGTGCAGCTTCTTTCAGCCTCGGTCCAAATACCTTTTCGCTTTAGCTCCATCCCGGTTACCCGGAACCGTTTAAAAAGTTTCTTCTTCCTCACCCCACTGTCGGAGAAGGAAAGATATGGAACAGGGAGGTTGGAATGGAACTGGGTGAAACTTGCCACTGGAAGAAGTATTTTGCCAATGCAATATTTATACACGTTTCTATACTGTCGAATGAATGAATCCATTCAATGCAAATGATATTGTTACTGCATCGATGACCCGGAGTTCCGTCTCCCCTTGGTTGCCATGCCGTGGGCTAACGTACCCAAGCTCCAAGGTTTTATGGTGCGGACTTTAGCGGAAACGGGAGCTTGTTGCTGGAGGAGCGATGCCTTTTTGTCATCGCTTTGCATCTTCCGCAGCAGATGTATAGAAGCTTCCTTTGCATCCGTGAGCAAAACAAAAAAACAAAAAAACAAAACACCGCACACGGCCCCGTTGAATGTCGTACGATCAATTTACGGCAAACATCGGTCAGTCAAGCGGGAGGGAAATGCATTTGAGGAAGCAAAGCGAGCAGAGAGAAGGGGTTAATCACAACGGCAAACAACATACATCTTGCGAGTGTACGCGACAACACGAGCGCACTGTAGCGCAGTTCATGACTTGCGAATGCGCAAGATATTACGCTAATGCTGCTAGAAACTGCTCTAGAAGCTAACCATCTTACTAAACCAAGGCATTTATTTTTTCACCCGAAATTCTCGCATCTTTTAAATACCTCCAAATATATTGCTTAATTTCGATGCCTTTTTTTCCATCTTTTTTGGTTTCACTCCCTTTTTTTCGTTTTCGCCGGATACACGCCTTGACGCAGTTGAGACAAGCGCTTAATTAATTTCCACCTTCCTTGCGACAGGACATCGTGTACTGAAGGACAGCGTTTGGCAACAACGAAAAAAAAAAAGAGGCCACGCGTAAAGCAAATTCTCTACGCAAAAGAAACCGATATCCGGCCAAGGGGCCCGACAAACACACACCAGAGCGTGAAAAAAATCAGCGCCACTCAACGAAAAGCACCCGAATTCCTCAGTTCCACCCGAAACGCCCTGCTCGGAATGTGTGCTTATTAAATGTACTTTTTTCACACCATTTCCCGCCCATTTCCTGGCACGGTACGCGGTCGCTGGGGAAAAAACAGAAACCCACCCAAGGGTAGGAGCGACACGGTGGCAAGGTGTGGGCCAGGATTTCAAACTTGTCACATAATTTAATTAAGGAACAGTTAAAACAACTTGAGATTTTCTATTTTTTTAGCTCGTTTTTTTTTTTTTTTGACATTGCTATGAGCGAGAGAGGTAAACGATCGGGGAGCGATTTCAAGAGAAAGTAATTAAATGATAAGATGCTTGTCGGGTGGAGCACGAGCCGCTCAAGTGGCTGCCAGCTTTTGAAGATTGCATTTTCAATGATTTTCTGTACATTGCTCATATTTGAGCGCTAATTCTTCAAAGAAATAATTAGATTCTAGTATTTGCGGTACTACAAAAAATGCTCATCTATTTTAGATGTACTAAAAGCTTGTTCTTTTCGATATAATAACATTTAAATATATACAAAAACAATTAAATTAAATAAAGTACATTTGCCTACGCTTCCCCGACTTCTGCACTCATTAATGGATCAAAGCATGCTTTGTTTTTTTAAACAGAAAAACAAACATAACAAACATTCATTACACGGTAATGCAATCATCTACTGGCCAAGCTACAAGTTGGACTATTTTCAGTTAATTAAATCTTTCTCACGCAATCTCACCCAGGGCAGCGAAAAAAAAAATCATTCAATGCAGCTCAGACAAACAGCTCGGAACCTTGAAAGTGAGTCTTTGCCACCTTACTACTTACACTACGATTTCATACTTTGAGGCGTTTTGCAACAACGAATAGAAAAAATTGCTGGAAAACATAAAGTACACTGGACGTTCTTTTTCTTTTCTGGGATGAGAGGAAAAAAATCAGATAAAAAGAATTCATGCATCACAGATTAGCACGGTACGCTTCGTTTGACTGAGCTCTCGGGGAAACAGTAGCAGTAGCAGCTGAACCAGACACCTCAACACCTCCGAGCAAAGAAGCGGCTGAGGATGAAGGAAACGCGTTGTCAGATGGTTGACCCTCATAATTGGATTATGTGAACGTGACAGTCAAGATCGAGAAGCATCAAATTGTCAACTCCACCGATAAGACACTGAGAATGGTTTGATTTTAAAGAGATTTTCTAAAGCTAGCATTTTTGTTCCCTTTAATGTACGAAAGGATCAATCTAACAAATAAAGTTAATGTTCCTAACCGCTAGGAAATCAATTAAACCTTTCCCAGCTAGCCAGACAACCGAACTGTATGACATTATGCAAATTTAGTCGGCCGTTCCCCGTACTGCCATTACACGCAAACTATTACACATGCGTTAATATTCCCGTTTTGCAATTTAATATTTGCACAAAAACTCCCAACGCAGTAGGCCGTCAGCCGTTGTTCGACTCCGCCTCCCTGATGTGAGTGTGCCACCGTGTACAATCGTCCCTTGGCTAATATTAATTTGAATGTTTTAATATTCTCGTCGATTTGGCAAGCCTGTATATGGTGCGTGGTTTTGCAAGGAACCAGCAGGAAACCTCCTGCCACCATGCGACCAGTAAATGAAAAACGACCTACGCCAAAACATACGCCAAACACGCCCCGAACGCCATGGGAAAAATGCACACAAGCGTCGTTTGCTGCCTCCTACAACGGTGAGGAGAGAAGCGTTTCAGACAAAACGATAAGCATCTTTCCACCAGGACGAATACTCACCGGAATAGGAAATGGGGAATTTTTATTGATGTTGCCCCTTGCATCGGTATTACAATCGTCGACCGTGCTAGATCACATGCGTGTCTCACTTTGAACCCTACGCAGGGAAACGGTCCGGATTGCTGGAAACGACGACACGCTTCTTGACTGTTTCTATTCAGCACGAGTGGAGAAGAGAAGAAGAGAAACAAAACAACAACAAAAACAGAGATACAGCACACTGGCGTATGAGAGGCGAATTTTCTACCTTTCCCTGGCAAAGATGAAACGCTAACACGGTTTACGCCAGCCTGCCTACTAATTGGCTTCCTTAGCTTACCCGCTGCTACTTGCAGGTGAATTTCAAATTGGCCTAATTTTAAACGGCCTCTTCATTTGTTTACACCGTCTGTGCACATATGCTTGAGAAAATGGGTGTGTTTTTTGGGCTATTTTTTTTTTATAAATACTGGAGACTTTAGATTAATTTCTATTAAACAAATGTAAAAATTAACAAAATTATTTTCTACATGTTTTGTCGTTTTCTTTTCCATTGTCTTTTTTCTGTTGGTGATTTTTTTTCGGGTGGTGATTGTGTTGTTTTTTGCTGTCAGATAATTATTTTCATCTTTCATCATTGGTTTGATTGTTTATACAATAAAGTTATGGTTTAAATACCTTCAAAATTGGTTTATATTCTATATTTAACTGTTATGTACAGATGTTTCGTAATTTTTTAACCTTTACAGATCTGCCAACACCAATAAAAAAAATAGTATGTGTTGTGCTTATAAAAAATCGTCTTAATCGGAAAGTTTTTTAGTTGTTAGTTAAAACCACACCCTAAACGGCTACCATAATTGCGAAATAACTCACCGATAGTAGAAACAATGTAAAACCGAACACAACCCATTCAATTCGAACTGCCTGGGTAACAAAAAAAAAAAACATTCTTTTACACCGCTCAGTTAATGCCGGGGCTGGTCAGTTTCACGCCCGCTAAAAACTTATGCTAATATTTGCCCGAAATCAACCGTCACTCCAGAACGCGGATGCAGCGGTCAGTGCCTGGTGGGTAACTTCATTTTTACGATATTAAATCGGTGCCGGCCTGATGTGCGAGTGTGTGTATGAAAAAAATATTACACATTAATTAACAATTTTTGGTAGACTTGGATGGCGCACCAGCACACATCGATCAGCAGGAAGGACTGAAACGCCCCCAGTGTGTCCCAGTTGATGAACAACAGTAAAGCAGCAAACCAACCAGGCACAAAAACCACGGCATAGGGGACTTGTTCGGCCGCTGCATAAGACACATCAGCACGGCCATGTTGACCGATGACGACGGGAGCGGCGTCAACAGAACGCTGCTGTCCAGTGCAGAGTATTGATTTAATGTAAATAAAGATGTCAAACTGTGGTAATAAGATTGATGACGAAATGATAGCCCCCGTGGGGAATGGGAAGGATGTTCCTGTTTTTTTTTTTTCTGTTAGTGCTGACGTACGCAACTGGACAATGTCCTGCAACGTCGTCATAAGCGGGATTTGTTGGTACAGGTGTAGTTAACCGTTTTGCGCCAGAAATAATCCAATAATTAAACCAAATTTTGCACAATTTGTCAACTTATAGACAAAACATTTAATATACTGAAGGTATTTTCTGTAAACCTATTGTTGAAATGAAATAAAAATGATTTTTGTATTAAGTAAGTTGTCAGTTCTAGAATTCAAAAACTCCTTTTGGACTTTTAATTAACACTAAATAATATTTCAAAATGTTCACTACTTCGTGCACTATTACCAGTGTGCAGTGCACTGTGCATAATGTTTAGTTGTGTGTGTGTGTGCCAGGGGACAGTTGACACTGAAGCTTAAACGGTCACTGTTTTATGTTGACCGGGCTGAGGGACATTATGCATCCTAACCCGCGTCCGCATATTGTCTAGCGTGCGTTTGCACTTGGTTGCTGTTGACCAGCGTGGTCTCTCCCACCCTAAAAATCGCGACTATCCTGCACTGGCATTGGTCTCCTTCCGACGAACGTCTATAATGTATGCATACTTGATTAGGATAAATATATATTTACAAATTTTCACCACGCCAGTCAGCTAGCCAGAAGTGTCAGGAGATGTTGCGGCCCGGCTGGATGAGGTTAGATCTTATGCCTGCCGGGAGGCTTTCGGTTTTTGCCGGTCGCCTATTGAGTATTTGCAAGTGCCAAATAGCTCGATGGCACCAGCTGGCATCAGCCGGTTGACCGGTGCCCGGGTTAGCACAAAAACAACGTACCATCGAGGCCGAAACTGCAAACGTTAAGCACGTTTGGAGAAACTCCTGCCTGCCAAACTCCTACTCCCCTCTTGACCTACGGTGGGGAGTTGTGGATATTTGTCATACTTAACATTGCATTATACTGCACGGCTGCACGGAACCGATGGTTTTCGGTGTATATTGTCGGGTCCGGGTCGGTCTGGAACGACAGTATCAAACATGTCTAGCGACGTTTTGAAAAATTAGCTAACAACGTCGCTAACCTAACCCTTCCCGTTTTTACCAGGCCATTGCTAGACCAGTCAGTCAGCAGCGTGAGTCAGCAGCTCCAAAGCTCAAGCTCCTTGTGAAATCATAAACAATCGAACGCCACTAATATTGTACGGCGACAGCTTTTCCAGTATGCCCTCAACCTAATGACTCTCCGGCGATGTACTAATTAATGATGCAAAATTGAGATTTTTCACACCACATAAGGGGGTGGTGGGAGTGCGAAGAAAGAAAAAAAAGGCTTAAATACGGTGCGTTGTGGTTTGCAAGATCATCAACCGAGATTGGTTGCTGAAGGACAGACCCCGAGGGTGCAGGCTGTGATTTTTCCGTGAGGTCGGCGCAGATGATGAAGTCAAAATCGAGGACAGGATGTGTGTATTAAGAGTTGTTTAACTCTGATGGAGAAGAGTTGTGTTTCTTGGTGTAAAAACTATCCGTTGACAACAGTCTATTAGAGTGATTCTTATGAGTTTGAGTATCTGTCATTAATTAGCTGATGTACTGAATTGAAATTCAAATCGATTTGCATCGGTAAGATGCTAAAATATATTTCACAACCTGCACGGTTATGATTGACATACAGACCTTTATTTATTACAATTCAATTGAGCAGAAAGTTTCATGGCGACTGTTTAACAAACAGCAACAAATAAACAGACATCGTTGCTATGGCAACCACACGAAGGGACATACAGGATTTCGATTGTAGCAATAACGAACAAGAAAAAGCGAACCCTCGCTTAACATTTCAAGCAAATCAAGTTGTTTGGTTTTCTCTATTCCGCTTTGTTTCCTCAGTTCTTGGTGAGCAAAAAATATAAGCCCCTCCCACTTTGTGCTTCAACCACACTGCGCACTATGCAGCGATGCGGACAGATGAATTATTAAAAAATGCAAAGCAGCGGCAAAAGCTTACTCACTCACTCTCTCTCTCTCAGTAACGCTTTTGCGCTTTTTCGTGGAACTTTATTTGCTGTTGTGTTGGAATTATAATTTAGCTAATAAAGATAGGTTTAGCAAGTGCAAAACCAAGCGAAAAGGTTTTTACTCATCGTCTCAACACTTTATTCGAACGATTTCATTGTAATTATTGTGATACCGAGATGTTTTTTTTTTCTGTGCGTGTATCGACCCGTTTTCCGACAGCAATCCAAAAAAATACAGGAATCACTTCGCCAGCCGGACCCACCCTGAACACCGACCTTGAGGGAAAACGACACAATTAAGCTATATATTATACCAACCCGTCCCGTACCTTTTTCATAAACCAAAGGACCATGCTTGTACACCGCTGTTGCAAGTGTAGTTTGCAAATTTCGTGTTTTTTTTTAACAACAAAACAAGCCTATACAACAACAAAACAAAGCAAACAAGTCAGCATGACACGGAACACGATCGATTGCGTCTGGATTGCGTCGAAAAGAAATAATTTATTCACACTGTCCGCACTATAGTGGTCTGAATGTACCTCACGCGGCGGTTTTGTCGGTGTCAATAAATTTATAATTAATAACGCTTTACAGCAGCAGCAGCAGCAGCAGCACTCTTCCGCCCGCGGTGCTTCCCACGCTTGTCACGTGCGGGACAACTACTGTAATAATGAAATGTAACAGCCATGGACGTAAACACAAAAAAATTGAGCAAATAAAAATCATTATGTTTGTGCATAATCGTTCATCATTCGTGGTGGTGAAAGCTGGTTGAGATTTTTTACTCCCCTTTTTTTGGGAGTTCGTCATCAATAATGAAGCAAACTGTGGCCAAACTACAAATGGAACGGTTAGAATGATATTTGATTGCATATTTATTTTGCATTTTTATGAAACAAGTTAATCATGTGATGCGATATGCAACAATAAATAAAACCAACATCAAATACTAGTTAAATATTTGAAACAATCTACCATACAATAGGAACATTTCACTTATGCTAGTAAACTCAAGGTGAAATCTAGTTTCTTTTTTTGTAGGCCTTTCGTCACTTTTGCCTGACTCTATCTGATAAAATGGATGAATAGATGGAGGAAAACCTTTCTGTGTCTTTTGCCTCGGTTATGAGAATTTTCTCATGAGAGGCCCGGAAGCAAGTCAACTCTGAGTTTAGCAAGTTCCGGTTATATAGGCCAGATCACTAAAGACTAGCTAACACAATGAAGGAATTAATACCCACAAATTAAAAAATCCTTAATCCGGCAACAAGTATTGAGTAAATACTGAAGGACAATTGGGGAGCTTTTAAAATGACAAACTGTATAAGTTGCACGATGATGTTAGACTGCGATGTCCCCGGAGATTCGATAAAGCAATGGAGAATTCATGCAAATTTTACCAAACTCATGTTCAAAGGCTTGATAGCAAAACAAATTTTTACATAACTGTGCCGGCAGTCATGCTCAAACATATTTTTTTATTATTTAATATAAAAAAATCTCCCCCAGCGAGTTCGGTATACATTCAATTGTGTGAGTAGAAATAAAAAAAAAAACTATCATTTGTTCCAATCGTTCGTTTGCTTTTATCGATCGATTCTCATAATACGTCACATTACACTTCAACCTGCCAAAAGTGATGTCCACTATGTTAACCCTCTGTGCCGAGGATTTGTTTTGATTAGTGCGCTTTGTTCGTACGTTCTTCACGCTCAGCGAAGCTCCAGCCAACAAAGTGGTAAGACGGAACACGAAACTAGTGAAAGTGAGTGTGTTTTTCATCTCATTCCTTTAAATTATCCATTGCTGCTTCCAAATAGCAGCTACACTCATCCTTTCAACTAACAATTGTTGTGCATTTTCAGGGAAAACGATGGAGATCTAAAGCGGCTAGTTAGGAAAAGGTGCACACCACACTGTTGCAGCATCAAGCACGAAGGACATGTACCGATTGTACCGTATTTCACGGGGACAGGAGTGACCAAATAGTTAAACAGCTGGATACGATAGCCCTGTGTCACGTGACACTGCATGCAAACGGTGCAACAGTGAGCACGATCTCCCCTAATGGATTCCGCGAAACAACGAGTGGGTGAAGTGGTCGGTGCCGTAAAGGTAATGCGCAAACATCATCGTCCCTGAGTGTTGATGTGCTTTGGATGTTTGGTGTCTGTGGTGATGGTGTTTCCCTTCCAATACTATCCTATCCCTATATCTCCTAATTTGGTGCGGTGGTCCTCCCGGCCCTTTTTATCAAACCAGCGCCAATCTCTTATGTAATCAATGTAATCGCGATGGTTCTTACGATCGCATCGTATCCTATTTGTGTCTATTTTTTAACCTGCTTGCACGCTGGAATGGTAACGCTACTAGATATCGATGTAAATGTACATACGCGCGACCAATACTCTACTCGTCTAACAGCAACCGGTTCAGTAAAAAAAAACGCCCGCAAACCGAACTACTAGTGTAAGGGCCGCTTTTGTGTATATTAGTGCCGCCTGTTTCTAAAACCGTGTCCCGTTGTTTCTGCATTTTCCCTGAACAAAGAATAACCTAAGCATGGCAACCGAAAGCGGTCTACGCGTGGTGCGCCAATACTCCGACGAGGGACGTACCTTAGCACTGCGAGTAAGGAAACTACGCTGCCCGCATTGATGATCAGTTTGCTGAACGAGTTTCCGTTAACCATTTTCCGTCGTCTTTTTTTATCCTCACCTCTCTTTAGACCTTTAACGAGGCAAACAGTGAAGCGGGAACCGTGGTGCGTAACGCTTGGACAAGTTTCGTGGAGTTGGTTCAGCGTTTGAAGTCGTCGGCACGGGAAGTGCTGGATCCGTCGGTACTGTACGAAGAGCTGCGCATATTTTTCCGCGATGAAAGTAAGTGCCACACTCCGCAGGTCCATGCTGGTTTAAACCACAAGTGTTCTATTTTCAGTTGCTCGAAATAATGCATTCGCGATCCTGATCGGTCTCGGGTTCGGTACGACCGGTGGCTTCATGCTTGGCATGTGGCTGGCACGACCCCACCTCCCGACACCGATCATGAAGTCAATCGCATCCACCTCCTTTCGCGATCCGGACAATGTGGTCGTGTGCCAAACGGCCGTACCGCAGTTCCAATCGTCCTCGGACATACTGGTGCGTGTACGGGCGACCGCACTAAACCGTATCGATCGCCGGATTGCATTTGGGTACGGTCGAACGTTACGGCGTATGATACGCACCTACAACAGTACGTACGATCCGGAGTTACCGCTCGTGCTGGGGCGCTCCTGTGCCGGTATTGTAGAAGCGGTCGGTACCGGGTCAAAGAGTGGGCTAGAGATTGGCGACGAGGTGTGGCTCGCTACGAACTGGTACGAGCCGGGCGTAGCGTCCGAGTTTGTGGTCGTGCCGGAAACGCGCGTCTCACGCAAACCCTTCCTGATCGGGTTCGAGGGTGCAGCTAGCCTACCGTACAGCGGTTCGATCGCCCTAAACCTGCTCGACTCGCACAATCTGACCGAGCATACGTGCAAGGGTCGACGGATTCTGGTGCAGGATGCATGCTCACCGGTCGGATGCGTCATTACACAGCTTGTCCACAAATGGGGTGCCCTTGTGGCGGCCACCTGCCATACACGGTCGGTTCCGGTGATCAACAACCTTGGTAAGTATGCTAGTACAGTGTGAAACCCGTATAGAATAGAAGCTAATGTGCTCTTGTTTTAATTTTCTTTACGTTCTGCAAGAGGAAAGAGGTAAATCTTCATTTTTTTACTTTTGCTCGTTTAGTGCAATTCCTTGTTATCCCAGAGCGATGTGAAGGTTTTTTTTTTTGTACGTGCACTTTTAGCAAAATTGTATCCCTTGGATAACATTTAATTGTGAAAAATCTACTCGAAAATGTTTGCTTGCTGAATTTCCCACTTAACATATTGCACTGTTGTCTCACATCCTTGGTTTGCTTTTCCCCACACGCACAGGGGCAGCGGATATCATCACCTTCGCCAACGAGCACTTCCGATCGAACTTTATCGACGTTAACGTCGATAAGTCCAACTTTATCAACGAGCTAACGTCGAGGGAAAAGTTCCATTTCATCTTTCTCACCACCCGACTCGGTTACGATTACAAGTTTCTGGAAAAGTTCCTTACCAAAGATGGTGTGATAGTGGACGCGGTCGAGCCGGAACTGTCCACGGACGATTACGGTGTGATTGGGCGCTTCTTTCTCGGCACGTATGTCCGGTGCAGGAAAGCGGTTGCCGTACTATTCCGCACCAACGTTGACTGGGGTGGACCGCATCTGTGCCATCTGGTGCTGGAACGGTTGGCCGGCTTCGTGAACGACGAAACACTTAAAACGGTCGTCGATCGGGTAGGTTTACATGTGTGTGTGTGTGTGTGTGTGTGTGGCTTTTTTTTTCTTCCGTGTGATAATCATGCTTCAATCCGATCGTTTCAGGTCTACACACCGAACGAAGTGGAACGAGCACTGGAGCATATTTGCAGCGAGAAAAGCATCGGCAGTACGATCATCACCTTCCGGTAGGGGGAAACAGTCCCGGAGCAAAAGACACCAATCAACTAAACACCGATCACTGCCGATTTCTTGCCGTTGCTATACCGACACCGACTGAATGGGGATCTTGGCATACTAGATAGAGTTTTTTACGACACAGTTTTCTTCCCGACCGGCTGAATATAGATAGATTTTTTCGTTTGTTTTTGTTGATTTTAACTTATTAGGTCCAATTTGTTAGCATCATTTTCTTATTTCAATTGTTCAAGCCAAACGTCTTTTTGGCTAGAGGGTTGGGAGCGGATTTTTATTTCTACACGTTACGACAACGATTCAATAATCGAGAATAAAAAGGAAAGCGCGCAGACAAATCCGTTCGGAGTTTAGAATGTTATTTATACCGTTTAATACAAATCATCCACAATGTTATAGTGTAAAGGAGGAAACGTTAGTCTGCAGAAGCAGAACCTCACCCGGCGATTTTTTCCGACGTACAGTTTTCCACGCCCGACGATTCAATGGAATCTTTACACCCTTTGCAGTGGGCAGCAGGATGATCAGCACTATCATCTCCACCAACACCGACATCATCAACATGCCTAGGTGCAATATTATTCCTCCTGCTTGTTGTCCTCTTCCTCGTCGCCGCTACCCTCGAACTCGATATCCTTGTCGTCCTTATCATCCCCGTCGTCTTCCATCTTATACTTGATGCCCACCTCGTTGTCGTCTTCCTCATCCCCGGATACTTCGGCGTTCTCCGCCTCTGCCCGCTCCATCTTCCGTGCCAGATCTGCCTCATCGGTAGCCGTCACCACCTTCGGTGCCATCTGCACCTTGAACACACCGCCCAGCTTCTCGATCGTTTCCTTAATCACCTCAATTGCCGATTCGAGCGCTTTCAGTCCGTCCGCCTTTTCCGGTGTGGATGTGGTCATTACTACACGAAACGGAATGAAGATTTGAAAAATGACTTCGCAAGAACACGTTACACGCGGGGTTTTTGCCACACATACCATACAGCGGGGGAGCGATGAGGTTAATCTTAATCGGCAACTCTTCCGTGGACAGCGCCAGTCCGGCACGGAGGGCCGTCTTGACTGCATCGATACCCTCGTACCCGTAGCAGGCGCACTCGATGTCAGCCCGAATTTTCACCGCCTGAGATACCAGCTTGCGCTGAATGTTGCTGAGCAGTGATTCTTTCACCTGCGGCTCCAGGCCGCACTCGTCCAGCAGCGATGGATCACTAAAAAGAAGCACACACGTAAGTTTAAAACGAAAAGCTCCACTAAAACTCCAACAGCACGATTCCGATTACGTACACTGCACACTGCTTGAACACATCGAAGGCGGTCACTTTGTAGTTGTGCTTCTCCTCGAAGTACCACGCCGTCTTTTCGTACAGCTCCTCCAGCTTCTGGTTGTCGAAGCCCATAATGTCGGCCACGTGGCGCAGGATGGAATTTACCGCCTTTGCCTTGGAAAACCTTTCCGTGCACTTCTCCACATCCTCTGGCGAGACGCGCCGCTTGGACAGATCAATGTAGCCCTTGTTTTTGTCCACACGGATCACCACCACCGGTTCCGTTTTGCCGACGCGGATCAGTTTGTTGATCGATCGGATACGCCGACGGGACAGCTCGGACAGCAGTATCATGCCCTCGATGTTGTTGTACTCGAGCAGGTAAACGTACGCGCCCATCTCGGCGATCGAGCGCACATTCACCATCACTACATCCTCCACCTCCGGGTACTTTTGTTTATAAAACCGACACGATAACGTCATGTTGTTGCCGCTGCTTTGCGAGTCCTGCAATGAAACCGAGATCGCATTAACGTGTGTTCTGGCTCTTGTTCTCCTACTGCGAAAGAAATTTTCCGGCGCACGCCGGATTGGAATGCCGGTCAGCCAGAGCTACACGTTCAGTAGTATTGGTAGGCACAGCTTTCAGCCACCAGCCTAGCATCCACGAAGACGGTGTCGTTTGTGGGCGATGAATAGCAACAAACGATGCAAACTGCTGGCAAACGACACTGTTTCGATTGCACGAAGGTAAACGCCCGTCTTTCAATGGTTTTTAGCGAAATTTACTCACTTTTTACCACGAAAATCTGTGTTAAAAGAGCTGATGCAATTTCACATGTGGCAAACGCCTTGGATGACAGTGACAGAGGGAGAGAAAACAACACAGTTCGAACATGAACTTCGAAAACATGGAGTCGTTCGTTTGACGCTTCGAAATACGCACACGAACACAAGGAAATCGTCTTGTTGAGCGATGATATTTGAATGTTTCGTTTCACTCCTCCTTCGTTCGAAAGAAAACCATTGAAGAACCTTAAAAATTAATAACGTTTATTTCTAGCATCCGAAGATGTTTTTTTTACAGCAATTATGTTCTCTCTACATCTGATTTTCTTTATCTGATTCCTCAACTTCAAGCGCAAAATAGTGTTGCACTATTTCATGCACACTGTTAAATTGCAGCAGTACGTCGCTTAATTGTTTCATCATTCTCATACCCGCTTTGTGCGTTTTGCTGGTCTTCTCGCGAAAGTTCCGTACCGACTTTAGCTTGTCCAGCAGGTAATGTAACCAGTGCACGTTAGTCCTCGGGGAATGCAAATCCCACCGATTCTGCAGGACTGCCTTCATATTCCTATAAATCTCAAACTGATAGTCACCCTCGGCAGTGAACAGTTCCTCGTCGGTCGAAAGATCGTTATACAGACACAACCCATTGTAAACGATGCGGGACAGTGTGTAATCAATGATGGTTGCCCTAAGACCGTGCGTTTTAATAACGATCTCTTCGCCCAGCAAATGATACACCCTTTCCGGCTCTTTGGTCCCTTCAATTAGAATATTACCCGTGTGCAGATCACGGTGCTCGAAGTCGTACCGCTTTTCTGCCACCGCCAGAGCCAGCACAATCTGTGCGAAAATCGAAAAAGCATGCTGAGCGTTGTAGAACCGAAACCCATCCAGATCGCTGCCACCGAACGCGGTTTCGAATGCGATGTAAAGCTGGTCGTCAGAAAAATCTTTCGGGCTGTCATTTTCTGAACCATGCTGGTTATTATAATCCTCCCAAAGCTCGACCAATCGCTGCGGGTATTTGCCAATCACGCAACTTACGCAGCGCAGCTCCACGAACCCGTCCGTGCAAAATTGTACATTTTGTTGTCTTAGATTGCTTAACTCCGAGGAGATGATGATTTCTGACAGTATTTCTTCGTAGGTTTTCTGCTTTTCGCCATTGATAAGCCGGCTGCCCTCAATGGGAATCAGCTTCACCACCGACCGCATACCGTTGGGCTTGGTGCAGAGGAACACTTCACCGTACACGCCCTCACCTATCTTGCGCTCAACGGTCGCTTCCATGTTCGCCAGAGCCTGCTCGAAGCTGATCGGTTGCTGCTGTCCACAACGTGCCATAATTTCGTCTTTCGATCTTTTCGGACACAGATAACGTTGGTCGGCTACCGTTTTCCAGGTCAGCGGTGCAATAAACTGATGCACCGAAACGTCGTGCGCTTCCGATGGCGCGCTGACGGAAAATGTGCTATTGAACGGTCTTTGTGTTTCGTGCAATGTTTCATTCGATGGCCGTGCCGCTTGGTACATGGTTATTCGACGCTCCCCTGCGATGGAACATGAACCTTCCCGGCGGCATATTGAAGATCTGAATAGGGTAGCCATCGTTTTGCGCCATTTTCCTGGCCTAAATGATACCCTCCCGATGGTAGCATCAATATCAGTAGGAGCCGCAGGACCTGTCCTGCTTGAAGATTTGCTACCTTTATCAACTTCTAACAGTGGTTTCTCTACCATCACCTTCGTGTCATTGTTTTGGTTATTTGAAGAAAGTTTCGATTTTTTTGTTCTTGTGCTAGATCTTCTTACGGTGCTCATCCTGCGATGTATGTGCCTACGATAAACAAATAGGTTAGATATTCTACGGTCTCTTTACTTATGTTCTTAAAGGACTACCCACAACAACTGGTTTCAGAGCGAAATTGTGTTTTCAAACAATGCAATGGAATCCCAGGAAACGCGAGAAATTTTTTTCTAAATTTTATTGTAAACAAAGCCTTCCTGAAAAGACCGTTACGTTTTGGAAGAACTGTCAAATAAATATTGGTGCGACGTTTTTCTATGTTATTGTCACTTTTGGAAGAATTTAATATTTTATCGCTTTAATAATCATATACTATATTCATTTTACTACAAATTTGACTAAAATACATTTTATCTTTTTAAGAACCACAATTGAAATAAATTACACCAGCTTTTAACACAAGAATGACTAGTTGAAGTTTTGAAGCTGCTGCTGTAATCCGACTTGCGTTGTAAGCGGTTTCTTGAAATCATTTCACTGGCGCCATATTTACTTGTGGACTGTCAAAAATGCCAGAGCCACCGCACACTAGCGCCACCGCTGTGCGGTATCGTGAAACAGAAAAAGCTGCAAAAAGTGTAATCAGCTCGTGTTGTCATCGGGACATTTTTCCAGCCGATTTTCGTGTGGAAAAAGCTTACTAGCTAGTGCAAAACTATGTAGCAGCAACGACGAGAACGGAGGCGACCCGCAATCCAGTACGTAGAGCGTGATCGTAGAAAGTGAAGGCGGGCAAAGTGACGCGGAACCCTCGATCAGATAGAGCGGTGTGAAGGCGGCGTCCAAAAAAAATCGACCCGTTGGCTTTCCCAACAATGGCGACCGCGAACGATGACGAGCACCAGCACAAGGGTTCGCATCAGAAGCCTACACCACCTAAAACCCCAGTGAAAAAGCGGTTCTGTGCTTGGCGTGATACAAGAATTGAACAATTTGGGTGGTTGATAAAAAACGAATAGCTGAAAGGCTTCCCCGTGAGGCGAATAACGCAACACAGGGCTAACACCACCCGGACCACCACACTCCCTCCCGCACGCTATCCATACACACCCTCAAAGAAGCCAAACACCAAAACGGGTGTTGTTGATGGTGTGTATGAGGAATACAGGGGAAAGATCTGTGCTCTTCTGTGTGTTTGCTAATAATCAATCCATAATCAAATTCAGTGACAGTGTATTTTATCAATGAAAACGATGGCATAGTGAAATTCCTAGCGGAGAAAAAAAAACATCCCGAAGTGTCATATTTCAACCCATGAGCCCTCGTTATCTCGATCAAACAGTAACCCTTCCCTAGAAGGAAGGGTTGCCGTGGTGAAACGTTCTACATGCCTGCCTGCTCCATCGGAACAGATTCCCCCCCCTGACTGTTTCAAGGGGCATGCTCGGCATCGGAACGCGGATGTACTTATAAAAAACCTCTATCTTTCCAATCTCTCAGCAGGGCCAGCCACCACAGGAAATGTGTTTAGTGTCGTGTAAGCAAGTCGCTGCCTAGAATTTGAAACGCATGTATTCATGGAAAAGAAGACGAAAAAAACGTAACACAAGCTACTGGTAGCCCCGCAGGAACACCGGTGTGAGAAGATGAATAAAAGTGAACGTGTATATGGGTAAAAGGAAGTACACGGAAACGGAAAGTTGCAATAGAAAAACCGAGGAGAATAAGAGAATAGAAGGAAAACGGAAAAGGATAAGAAGAAGAAGAAAACACTTTCGTTAATGTTTTTGTATGTGGTTTTTAGTTTAGTTCTCTAAGAATTAAAGTGAAATAGTTTGTATCGCCCATTGTGCGTGCGTTTATGTGTGTGTGTGTGTGTGTGTATGTGTGTATCTGTACCGCACATGTTTTGGGCCGCTTGATCACGACGGGCCACACCGTTAGCTAATCATTGGGAACGCAAGCAGGATCTAGTACGGAAGCGAGAACCGGAAAAAATGAGCATGGATCCGGAACAAATTCTGCTCGAAAGCAACGACTTCGAGGACGGTTCGGATTACGGCGATTACGAGTTCATCCAGGACCAAGATGCATTGTCGTTGAATGCTCCACTTGGTAAGTTTGATTGTTGCACACACCACCTTACAGGCATGCTAATAGAAAGCTAATGGAGAAACGCTGTGTTATACAGTAGGATTAGTTGATAATTGTGTTAATAGTTATGGTAGTTTCGTTTTTAGAAAATGACGCTTGCTAAAATTCCCATTCCTCGACAAACAACCGGTTCTCCTTCTACTAAAGCGTGAAGGTATCCTCCACATTGAAACAAAAACTGTTTACACGCACCCTAACGCACAAAATTGTTCAAATTTTCTGTTTTTCTATAATGTCTAATATTTTTTGTTTTACAAGCTGTGTTTCACACTTATGTTTAATTTTCTGTTCTAACCATTTATGTTCTCACATTGGAAATGGGTTTATGTTTAACAAACTTTAATATTAACTTAACGTTGAATTTACCTGTTCTATAATTCTTTATTTTACCATTATGAGTTCTAAATTTACACGCTTTTTTGCCACATTTTTACAGACCACCAGTAGAGCCCCGAACACTATAGAGGTGCGCTACCTACCCAATCCTGCTACTGTGCAAAAACCGTACTGTTTCTATTTTAGTGTGTAGAACATAACTTCCTTTATCTTACGCACCAAAACTACACATTACACACCGACCAAGGCAATTCCCTCCCAAACACACACACACAAAATATACCTTTCTTCTCTCTACACGCACATACGCGCTATTCCTTCCGTATCGCCTCCAGTAATCCTGCTCCTATCGCAATTTCTGCAGCAACTCTAGCTAAGTAAATAGTGTTGGTAGTCGGTGCCCCGGAGCATTCCGGGCGAAGTTTGCCGGCACGTAAGTGGTGCTGCTGCTGTCCGTAGCCTTTTTTCCGTATCATAGATCAAAGCAGCTACTAGTGTAAACGTTTCCCTTTGACGTTCCGGTGCACCTCAACCACCCCATTCACGTCCCACTGCACCTATTTATTGCATTATTCCGTCAACAAATCTTCATCACGTTTACTTCCGGCTTCCTTCACATCTGCCGCGATCGCGATCGTCCGGATAAACCACACAACAAACATATACGCATTCACAAACAAACCTGGTGCAGAATCCATTTTGGACCCCACGATCACACCGCTCTCGTGCCAGTCCTCGCCGAACGACGATTGTTTGCCGCTGTCGCAGAATATTGACGAGCCGCAACAAACAGCTGAGATTGGTGGCAACAATCGAACGGAGGAAACGAATCGCAGCACAGGAACCACACCTAAGCCCCAACATCAGAAGCTAACGATCAAAACGATCATACTTAGCGCATCGTCGGCGACCGGTAACGCTAGCGTAACGCTCAACAGTGGAACCGGCTCATCTTCGTCCTCGAACGCATCATCGCCGGCTTCATCCTCCCCGTCGTCCGTGTCGTCACCGGCTGCAGCACCGGCGTTGGTCGGTGGCACTGCCCCGGTCGTACGGTTCGGTCTCGGTGGTGGCAAACCATCGGCAGCGGCCCTACGCCGTGGTCCCGGACGACCAAAAAAAGATTTCATTCCCCTGCTGAAGATGTCGTCCGGTAGTACAAATCCAGCCGGCTCCGGTGCAGCGTCCTCCGGCGGATTCGGCAGCACAACTACGATGATCAAGCTGAGCGGTGCGACGATCGCGGCTGCAGCATCCCTGGCCGGGGGAAATACATCACCGTCCGCCGAGAGCAAAATTGTTAAAAGGTAATGTAGAGTAGAGTACGCCCCCGAACGCCTGTCATAGCAGCCGCCCCACCGTTTTCGCTAGTCGTAACTGTACCTCCTAACCTAGTCCATGCAACTTCCTCTTTCCACCGCTTTTTTTTTTGTAGATATAAAAGTACTAATGTTGTTCGTGGTGGTATTCCTAAAAGGAAAGTGGAGCTAGCTGCCATTGCAATTCACGATAGCACCAACACCACCACCATTACAAGCATTCCCACGAGCAGCACCACTATCACACCCGGTGCAAGGAGTCCGTCTGGTGCAGCTTTACCAGTGCCCCTAACTTCACCGACTATGTCGGGCAGTACGGGAGGAGCAACCGGTGGTGGATTTGGTGGCTCCCTGCTATCTTCACCGAGCGATGATGGTCCCGGTGCTGGAGGAGCTAGCACAGCGAACAGCTCCGTAGCTTCGACGCCGACTGGGGAGATCGAAGCCGATCCGGCACTGCTCATGCCAGCGCCGGACGATATGCCCTACTTTCCGGAAAAGTATCCAGGCAAGGTATGCATCCTGTGCAATCTGGGCGAACGTAGCCAGCTCGGGCAGGGTGAGATGTTGCGCATCGAGATGACCCTGGCAGCTGATCAGATTGCGTCCGCATTGTCACAGGAAGAGAAAACGCAAATCACCGGTTCAAACGGAACGAGCGATACTTTTGGCGATAAAAGCCCGCGAGCTTCCAGCTTGCTGGGCCCACCGCAAACGGGAGCCAGCAAGCGCCAGAAAGGCTCCAACAAGTGCAAGTAAGTGTCAGACAAAGTATTGGTTTGATCGCTTGAAAGCCCCATTTAATTTCAATCCATTTCGCCACGATGTTCCAGAAATCCAATACCAAATGCCGAGTATACGGACGAGCTGGAAAAGATCGGCCATCTGGAGGTCCTTGATAGCTCGATCAGTGATGGAGGATATTTCTACATACATCGCTCCTGTGCTCTTTGGTCGTACGGAGTAGGACGGGATCCGGTTAGCGGGACGTTAAGCAACCTGGAGATGGTGGTGGTGCAAAGCCTTAGCCGAAGGTGCCACTTTTGCACCCACTACGGTGCTAGCTTGTCGTGCAAGGTAAGCACAGAAGGTGGTTGGAATGTTCACGGATAACTCTTATTTATCTTCGTTTTATTTTGTATCCCCCGCTTTACAGATGTCTTGCCCCAAGTGGTATCACTTCCCGTGCGTCGCTGCGTCCGGTGGATTCCAGGTCATACAGACGTACAACATCTTCTGCAAGGAGCATCTGGGACAAGTGCCTTTAGTGTGTGCGGAGGACATCAACTGCCGGCAGTGTTCGGCGCTCGGTGATGTCGGCAATCTGGTCATGTGCTCGATCTGTGGCGACCACTATCACGGTACGTGCGTGGGCCTGGCACAGCTGCCCGGCGTGCGAACCGGCTGGCAGTGTAATTCGTGCAAAAAGTGCCAAATCTGTCGTGTACCTGACTCGTCCGAGGGCCGCTCGGTAGCCTGTGAGCTGTGCGATAAGATCTACCATGCCAGCTGTCTGCGGCCCGTTATGACCGCGATACCGAAGCTGGGGTGGAAGTGTCGCTGCTGCCGGGTGTGCTCCGACTGTGGGGCCCGAACGCCCGGTGCCGGTGCGTCGTCCCGGTGGCACTCACACTACACGGTGTGCGATTCGTGCTATCAGCAGCGCAACAAGGGCTTCTCGTGTCCGATCTGTCACCGAGCGTATCGGGCGGCCGCCCATCGGGAAATGGTCAAGTGCAGTGTGTGCTACAAGTTCGTGCACAGTGCGTGCGATCCGGATGCCGAGCTGTCGGTGTACAATGCGCGGAAGGAGGCGAACCCGGACTACGAGTATCTGTGCAGTCCGTGCAAGTCGGTCATTCATAGTGGCCGGTTGGCGGCGGCGTTACGCCGAAGCAGCAACGTGGATGAGGACAGTATGTCACTGTCGCAGGACAGTCTGAACGACGATGCGATGGATGTGGATGGAGTCGAGGGCCGCGAATCGGTACGCGATCGGTTAGAGCGTTCCGGGAGCGGCTCGTTGGACGTCGGTCTCGGCAAAGGGAAGCCGTACGTAGCGAGCAAAATAGCGAAAAAACGGCTCGGACTGTCACTTAGCGGCGGTTTAGCCGGAAGCCGACCAAAGGGGCTCGGTAAGGGATTTCAGAAAAAGTCACGCCTTGCGGACATTACGCGAAAGCGCGGCTCGAAGGCAAAGATGCGTGGTATTTTTGGTGTGCCAGGGTTGGGGCTGCAGCGTCCGACGGTGGATTTAACGTCCACGACGAAAGTGAGCGAAGAGGAGCCGGGTGGCGAGAATCGATTAGTGTTGTGCTCGGCCAAGGATAAGTTCGTGTTAACGCAGGACATTTGCGTGATGTGTGGTGCGATCGGAACCGATCAAGAAGGGTGCCTGATTTCGTGCACCCAGTGCGGCCAGTGCTACCATCCGTACTGCACGAACGTGAAGGTGACGAAGGTGATCCTGCAGAAGGGCTGGCGCTGTCTGGACTGTACAATCTGTGAAGGTTGTGGTCAGCGGCACGACGAGGGACGCCTGATATTGTGCGACGATTGTGACATTTCGTACCACATTTACTGCATGGATCCACCGCTCGAGCAAGTGCCGCAGGGTACGTGGAAGTGTAAGTGGTGTGCGATGTGCCTTAAGTGTGGCGCCAACAGTCCTGGCTTTAACTGTGCCTGGATGAACAGCTACACCGAGTGTGGTCCGTGCGCTAGTCAATCGAACTGCCCGTCCTGCAACGAGGGCTACGCGGAGGGCGAGCTGATCATACAGTGCCATCAGTGCGAACGGTGGCTACACTGTGGCTGCGATCAGATCAAGACGGAAACTGATGCGGAACGCTGTGCCGAGGAGGGTTACACCTGTGTCGCTTGCCGTCCGGCCGATCAACCGCCACCCCATCTAGTGCCGAAGCGGAAGTCATCTACTGCTGCTCCTGCTGCGCTACTAGCGGGTAGCTCGAGCGCACTCACGAAATTGAGCGCCAAGCTGGAGGAACGGGTCCCTCCGCTCGCACTGGAAGGTAACCACTATCTGGACGGTGTGTGCTTGAGCGAGCACGGTCTGTCTCAGATCAAAGCCCTGCAGGCCGAGTTCGGCAAGCGTGGGAAGCGAAAATCGAAGATACCGGTCGAACCGCAGGCCGCAGAAAAGGATGCGGGCATATTGGCTGCTATCGAGTCGGTAGTGGCCGGCAGCAGTCGCGACAATTCGCTCGAAGAGATGCGCCTGGAACCGCTCGATCCGAAGGAGGAGGCGGAAATCTACAAGGATGGCATGGTGTGGAACGATCCGGTACCACCAGAAGGGTTTGCACTCTTTACGACCGAAAGTGGTACCGTGGTGTTGCGCAAGAAACGGCAGCGAAACCTGCAAAAACTAGGCATCGGTGGATTTTTCGTGCGAAACCGGGGCATACGAACGAAGGACGGCAAGGATGATGAGGATATGGTGGACGGACTTGCGGAGGACGCTGGAACGGATGGGTCGGGTGGGGGTATTAAACCAAAGAAGAAGCAAATCCGGCGTAAGCCAAAGAGCAAGCTGATCGAGATTTATCCGAGCATTCTGCAGGACGCTTTCTTTGGCAGGACACTGCTGAACGCAAACACGCCGACGTTTGACGTGCCAGCGAGTGACGACGAGCTCAAGAGTGACGTGTCCGACGACAAGACGGTGAAGCTGTCGGCCGAAGAGTTGAAGCTATTCGAGGCTGTGAAGAGTAAGGAGGAGGAAATGGCCAGTACGCAAACGGAAGAGCATTCCAAAAACCAACCGGGCAGTGTGTCGATCACCCCGGCCACCGCTGCTGCTAGTCAAATTGGACAGCCGATTAAGAGCCAGACGGGTAGTGTGGCCGCACTACCGCAAAAGCTTGGACAGCGAACAACCACAGCGGTGGCGTTGCCTCAATCACAGCCTGCCTCTTCTCCAGGAATCAACGCACCGCCGTCCGCTGCATCATCATCCTCAGCAACCGTAATGTCTTCCAGCGGACCGAGCAACCCGGCAAGCAACTTTACCTCAACCGGTGGTGCCCCTAGCAGCATCACTACCAAGATGGAGGAAGATGAGAACAGCGACACGGAGGCACTGAACGATGTGCTGGGCTTACCGAACGATTTGATAGAGGAAGACTTTGTGAGCCAAATCATGAACGCGGATGAGCTGATCAAGCACTCGGCGGCCTTTGACGAGCTTGCAACCGATGCGGAGCTTAACGATACACTAGCAAAATCGTCCAAGGACGAACTGGTCGACATGCTGAGTCCACACTTTGATCTCACTAACATTGGCCAGATGGATAGCAAGGTAGTGGAGGAGATTTTCAAAACCGTCCTCACAGACGAATCACAGGTACGTGAAACTGATGCGGAAATATTGTTTAATCTCAGAACATGAGTTAAAAAATTCTCTTCAATTTCATGTCTTTCAGGAATCTCAGGAATCTATGCTTGCAAGCTCGATGACCCCGTACACGTCCAACACATCGACACCCTCGCACAGTGCCGATGTATCGAAGAAGGCTGTGAACACACGGTACATTGCAACGGGCGGACAAACGATGGCTCATCCATCTCAGCAGCCACAGCCAATGCAAGATCCGCAGCACCAGTCACAGCAATCTCAAATGGTGGTGGGCACGCACCAGCAACAGCAAGTGCAGCAACGATCGTTACAACCGGTGGTAATGCCTCAAGCGATGCAAGTGCCCAATCAGCAGGGAATGCTTACCGATCAGCAGCCGCCTTCGGCTGCTACCGTAATGGGTGGTGTGCAAGCAAACCAGACGCCTCAGCAACAGCAAAACCAGCAGCAGCAAATTGTCAATCCCATGACCATTATTTCACAGCCACACATGTCCGGACAAACTGCACCACATGGGCAGCAACCAGCCATGGGTGGACAGATGATGCTGCCACAACAGCACCAGCCAGGCGCCGGTATCATGCAGACAACCATTATGCAACCTTCGACAATGGTTCCCACTCCAGGAATGCAACAACAGCCACAATCGCTGCCAAATACGACATTCTCGATGATGCCGGTACAGCAACAGCAACAGCAAATTCCACTCCCCGTTGGAGGTCCAGTGGTTGATGCCAATTTGTCCAATCAACAGCAGCAACTGTCTCGAGGGTACTTTTCAAATGACTTCCTTTCCAACAGGTAGGAATGGAGCATACGCTTGTGTGTATGTGCATGCGTGTGTGTGTGTGGGGGTTGTTTTTGGGTAATCTGTGCAACTATGTTTATCCTTTCAACCTCTAACGCTTTCACAATGTTTGGTAATGATAATTTGCACGTCTTCATTTTCCTGCATCACCACAAGCACCGTACGAAAAATGAAACTGCCCTACCAAGTAACCATTCACACCTCCATTCCTAGCCTGGCCAGTATAGCTATATCTCTTGTGTGCATGCATGCATTCACTCTCCTCCCCAGTTTCTTTATTAACTCATGCAATCACTTTTTCCGCTATGTTACAGCACTATGATGAGCGGATACCAAGATCCTAGTCAAAACCAATCACCGGGAACGATTGGACCGCAAGCACAAATGCCACAACCCGGGCAATGGTCGAATCAAAACGTACAATCGCTTCCGGGCGGTCCAACGCCGATGGATACTACTCCAGCTCCGACAACGGACCTGGCGGGCGGGGCTCCTGCTGCCGGTACGGGTGTAATGGTCGGTGCGTTGGATGAAACGAATGTGAAGAGTGCGCAGAAACTGTCTGAAAAAATGCGCAAGGACGAAAGTGAGTTTGTCATCCCGATTGCTGTCCCTTTGGTTCTCCCGCGTGTACCTTATTGTAAAGCACTACTAAATATCGCCTGCAACTTGCCTGATTTTCATCGTTTCAGTGCTTGGTGATATGGCAACCATTTCGTCGGTGCTGTACTGCAACATGAGCCATCCGGAGCTGAAAACGGAGTTCCCCAACTGGAATGAGCGCTGGAAGCAGATCAGCAAGCGGTGGCGACTGTTGTCGAACGAGGAAAAGCAACCGTTCCTGCAGCAGGCCCGCGACAACCGCTCAGCCAGCAAGATGAAGAAAACGCAACAGGTATTTATTGTACGAAGGATGTTTCTTTTTATTTCCTTTTTTTTGTAATTGGTTATTCGAGTTTTTTTTTTGGTTTTCCGTGACATACATATCAATCAAACAACAATGTCAAATTGAATGCAACGCATAGCAAATGCAGTTGATCAGAGAGTTTTTTACATTGGTGCCACCGAACGCTGGTCGCCACCATTTGTGGAGGTCAACTTGTTTTTAGGCTCTTGTTTTCGTTGTAGAGAAACCAGAGTGTGTGTGTGTGTGTGTACTATATATCCAGTCGAGAAAACGATGCACCTTAGACACTATCCACCGTTTCTGTTTTTCGCTCTTCGTTGCCATCAATTTTCAAATGATTTTTACACGAATTCTCCTATTGTTTTGTTTTATTGCGCATTCCCAACGCAATCTTGCGAACGTAACAAAAAACATCATCAGTGAGCCTTAGCACCTAAACAAAACGTGCTGTAGTTAATCATCGACGCCATTAAAACATTCATTATCTACATCCCTTTCACTCTCCATACACTGTTTCATTAATAGTATAGGTTCTCATACGTGTTGTGTGACTAACATGCGATTGATCTTGTGTTTACCCATCGTCCCAAATATAAGCTAGATAGTTGTAAATGTCCCACTCATTAGAATTTGCGCATAAACCACCATCAAAGGGTGTTTCGTAGAGAGGATTCACACCGCTGTCACGCTGTTGCGTGTCGGATATAATTACCATGATCCAAGCTGGCGCTTTTCTTAACACTCACTCACAAACACACACTCATACATTAAAACAAACACATAGACGTGCGTTGCCTATGCGTTTAGGGTATTAGATTTCAACGCGATCATTTCAATTGTCCTTTGAACCTTGTTGTGAACCATTCCGATCGAGCCGCCATCCACATACAACCCACCATTTTCACCACTATCACCACCACCACTACTACTACCCACTTTCTTCTACTACCTTCTACTATTACTACTACTACTACTACTACTCTGTCCACTCGAAAGCACCGTGTACTTTTTTTGTTTCCTTTGTTGTTTGTTTGTTTAATTGTTCGTTCGTTCATTCGTTTGTACGGAACCGTTCGTTTTGTATGTTTGTTTTGCTGAACATCAACATTTAAAAAAATATGATCAAAAAAAAACAGTACTATATGGTTATGGTTCATAAAATTTGCAACACTTCCCCATCCCGAATCGATTCAGGTACCACAATTATCACCCAAAGATGGCAATAGCAATAGTTCTGGTACGATGAACATTGTTGGCCCATCGTCTGCATCTTCCCCCTCTTGTTCCTCATCATCGAACATATCGGGCTCGCTAACCACGGAGTCGGGTTCAATCCTAATCGGTTCGGACCAAACGGTGGCTGGCGGGTTAGTGCAGCAACAGCATCAGCTCACCATTCATCAACATCATCATCAACAGCAACATCAGCAGCAGCAGCAGCAGCAGCAGCAGCAGCAACAGCAGCAGCAGCCTCATCAACCAATGCAACAGCAGCAGCAGCAGCAACAGCAGCCTCATCAACAAATGCAGCAGCAACAGCAGGCCTCCCTGGGACAGCAAATGCAGCAGCTGCTGCATAGCAACCCGCCGCTACAATCCCAACTACTTGAGGTGCAAGGAAATTCTTTGGATGATGGCATCAATAATAATAATAGCTTAGACGAGCTCGGTGCCACCGCTTCCAATCGTACTCATGTTTTTAGTGCCATACGCGATTGTAATACCACACCTCCTTCCTCTTCTAACGATACTAACACGAATGCATCACTAGAATCAGCTCCCGGTGACGGTAGTAAGGTTCCATCCACTCACAAACCCAATAACGAAACCACACCATTCAAACACACGACAATCACCAACATTAACACTACACAACATCACCAAAACCACCACCCCTCTGGTAGTAGTTTGGCGGGAACTGTGAGCAACGCCACTGCCGTTGAGACAGCTCACCACTCCCAGAGTCCTTTGCTCTCGATTAGCGATAATGCAACGTCCCATTTGATTGTACGCCCGTCGAGCGCGAACACTGCGGAACAGCAAGCAACACCACAACCGGCACCACCATCATCCACAACGTCCGAGGCTCAGTCCAGTCAAACTTCGGTTGGAACCACTACTGCAAGCGGCGGTGGCGGGTCTAAAGCAAACCTGGCTGTGGCAGCTAACATTGCAAACACGTTCATCAATCTATCCAGCTTGACGGCAATGGGACAAACGGGAGCGACACAACAACCACCACAGCAGGTGCCGCAGCAAGTCGCCGCTCCCCCTCGGCAACAGTTTCCGTCGACCAAACCAGCGGAACAGCAACAACCCGGCCAGGGAGCGGGTGCTGTGAATGTGCTAGTCAACCAGGGAATGCCTCCGACACACGTGATGAAAACGCTATCGATCGGCAACAGTAGGACCAACATTTTTGTGCCCAACGTAATTGCGTC
Organism: Anopheles christyi; assembly: GCA_000349165.1. Classification (NCBI taxonomy): domain Eukaryota; kingdom Metazoa; phylum Arthropoda; class Insecta; order Diptera; family Culicidae; genus Anopheles; species Anopheles christyi. The sequence continues at coordinate 19,793 of KB701570.1, read as the reverse complement.
GCCTGGCACGATTGGTGCGTCCTCCAACTTTACCGTCCACCATCATCACCATCAGTTTGGGCTACGGAACGGCCCTGCCCCGAACGTGACCGTCAATCCGAATGGGAACTTTAACGTAAACTCTGGCGCAATTTTACGACCTGGCTATGCGCACATCCGGCCGGCCTTTCTGCCGCAAACGTTCAATATTGTTGCGAGCGGCAGCGGTAATGGTAGCTCCGTTCAATCCCCCATACTGGCCGCTTCACTGCAGACGATCAATAAAATCGCTGCCCAGCAACACCAGCACATTGCCGGTGGTGCCACTTCCGCTCAATCGTCACGGTCCGCAGGTGTTGGCAACAAAATCGTCAACGTTTGCCAGGACGGATCGCAGCAAATACTCATCGCTACTCAGCAGCATCAGCAGCTGTTTGGGCAAGCCCCAAGCCCGGCACGTCAAACGGCAGCTGTCGTCTGTAGTCCTCAACGCTCACGAACGCCCGGTGTTGTTGTCGGTGGTGCACAGCTCGGTTCCGGTCCGGTTACGGTAATGAATCTGCACGACCAGCACATCCGGGTGTTGACTCCCGGCGAAATAATGCGCACCTTGCCGTCGCTGGATGGTGGTAGTAACGCCGGTGGTTACGAAATCGTTGCTACAGGCACTAAAAGCGCCATCACTGCTCAACCTACCCATTATACGGTGCTTTCCACTGCCACAATTGCTAGCGAATTGGGCCACTGTCAGGGTGATTCTACCAGCAACAATTCCGGAAACGAGAGAAATGAAAATTCCAGCACCGACACCACTGATTCAGTGGTCGCAAAGGACATCACCATTGGCAGCGCCAGTTCCGCAAACGTGTTCCACACCGATCATACACCTAGCGCTACACCGTCATTGTCAGATAGGGCCAATAACACGAATGTCACCAATAATCCCACCAATTTAACAACCACTACCAACACCATCACCACCACCACCACTACCACCACCAATAATACTTCCTGTATGTTAACTGCAAATAGTACTGTGACCGCTATTGTTTCTACTTCCTTCATCACTACTACTACTACTACCACCACCACCACCACCACCACCACCACCATCACAAGTACTACCACAGCTAGTAATGCTAGTATCCATTCTGCTCCTACTACTACCACTACTACTACTACTACCGCACCCGAAACGGTGAGAATCTTAAAAGATAGAAAACGTAAACTAATGTTTTTTTTTTCTTTTTTGGTATTTTTAAACTGTTTTGATTATTGATTGATTTTGCTTTAAATAATTGGTTTTATAGATGCTGGTTGGTACGGAACGTTTGCTCATCGGCTTTTTTGTTGTTGTTGTTATCGTTTTTCTTATCAATAACATTGTAATCTTTTCCATGGATGGATGTTTGCATACACTTTAACTCTAAGTGTCTAAAATTTCCTTTAAAAAACGGCAGTAATGTGTATGTTTTTTCTTCTCTAGTTTATGTGTACCACTTGAAAATGTACCATTTTTTGTACAAAACCTCAGTAAACGGCGAATTATTTGCAATGCAAATAGTACTCATTGCAAACATGAAAACTAATTGTTTTTGTAATGTTGTCAATTTTAAAGTTCTCAATTCGTATGTTTTCATGAAATGTGTACTTTTCTTACATTTATCCATAAATCATTTTCATTGTAAATTTATAAGAAATTGTATCCATTCTGCATGTGCTTTATGTATGTTTATGAACGGTTGTAACTAACAAAATCATTTGTTGTATATTAGTATTGCTTCACTCATCTATTCCTACCAGTATTCATGTTTTATTGTTTGCTCTACCTCCTATATTGCTGCTGCTTACGTTTTCCATACAATTTTATTTTTTCTTTCATATTTAAGGGCAGTTTGAAATGTCGACGTTCATTTATCAACTTGATATTATTGTGCTTCTCGCTATTTAATTTACTCATCCTGCTGTGTCATTGCATTTTCAAATTCAATTCAAGAGCATGTTGTAATGTTTGGTTTACGGGTTAAATGTTTAGAGTAGATACTACATGTTTCATTACAACTTGCACCACTAAGCACTCTACTGGATGTAATTAAATTGACATTCCGATTGTTTTTAGATATGTCTAGATGGTTGTAGTTAATTTACCCATTAAATATGCGATTAATACTCCGTTGAAACGAATATCTAATTTCTGCAAAGTTACGCAAACAAAGCTCTATATTGATCCGTGCGTATGAAGGTTGCGTGTTTTTATTTTTTGTTTTGTTTACAAGCAAATACGCTTCTAATAGCTTTTGTTAAACACTCATAGATTCGTTTTACTCTCTAATGTATGTATTGATGGCATTGTTTTTATGATTTATCTGCTGTTCGATATCCTATCGATGGTTTTTAATGATAGCTAGTTTACTTTCTTTTGCTTCCTTTTCCGAGTACAATACGTGGCACTAAAAAAAAGAAAAGAAAGGTGTATAGAAGAAAACTCTGCTCATCATTAATACGCTGTTTTGTTGTTTTACATGACTGTGCTTTCCATTTCCAACAGGATCAGGATAAAATAAATGCACAGCAAAAAAGTATGCGCGAAGCGGAACAGGAACGACAATGGAAGCAGCTGCAGCAACAGCGTGCCCGGGAACAACAATCGCAACAACATTTGCTACTTCCGGAGCAAAGGATCCAAGGTATGGGTTTGTTTTATGCGCAAATAGTTTCTCCTTATAATGAACCGTTCCGTTTGCCGTCTTTCCCAGATCCAACCATGCAGCTACAGGTGACAACCGATATTGGTTCCGGTGGGGTGGGACCGATGGCTAGTCCGTCCCCCAATTCGAGAGGACCATTTGTTTCACCCGTCAGCAAGAACCGAATGACACCGTCCGTTGGGCCGATGGTGGGTATGAATGCGCCATCCAGTCCAGTTGCGGGCAACTTCCAGCATCCGCTGGGTATGCCGTCGCGCGGTCTTCCAATGCAGCAACAGCGACCGATACAGGGTCAGGTGGTCGGTGGCCCGAGCGTACGCATGCCATTGAGTCCCTTCTCACCGCAATCGCAGCAACCACAATCGCCGCACGACATACTGCCCGAATCTCCGGCGAGTCAGCATTCTGGTATGGATCCGTTTGTTCGTCCACCGTCCGAAGGTATGGCGGATACGTACGCGGTGCATCATTCCCCGCAAACGCCTCGCTCGCTGGGTCATCAAAGTCCAGTGGCAGCTGCTAACAGAAGTCCGGCTTATCCTGGACCACAGATGGTTGCCAATTCCGGTGCCGCACCGGGAGGGATGCGTATTAACACGATGGACTCTGGCTATCCCGGTGGTACACCGGGCACACCGAGACCACAGTTTTCCTCCGGCACGTCTCGCCCGACGGTGTACGCACGTCCGGGCGATTTGTACAATCTCATGCAAAACTCACCGTTTGCTTCGCCCCGATCGGAAGGATTTGCGCAGTCGCCGCAAGAAGGCAACCGTCAGTTGCGTGACTTGCTACAGCGGCAGCAGCTGCCGGCACCTAATAATCCCGCCGTTGGCGGACCCACTGTGAATGTTGGTGGCACCGTATCGGCTGCTGGATTAATGCAGCAAACTCCCGCCCAACAGTCGCCAGTACAGTCGGTACAATCGCCGGGAGGATTTATGGACGAACAACAACAGCAACAACAACAGCTTCAACAGCAGCAGCAACAGCAGCAGCAACAGGCACAGCAACAATCAACACAAATGCAACAACAACAACAACAACAAGCACAGCTACAACAGCAGCAAACGGGATTGATGCAAACCCAGGGTACGGTAATGCCATCGAGCCCTACCGATATGGGTACGTTCCGGCAACCATTACCACCGAATATGATGGCCCGTCCACGTATGCCTGGCACAATGATACGACCCTCAGGGAACATCGTTCTAGGAGCGAACAGTCAAATACTGGTGCGGCAACAGATCGTTCGAACTGCTGGTACGAATCAAATGGTGATTACGCAACAAGGCATGATACAGCAGCAGCAGAGCCAGCAGGCCGGCCAAATTCTTCGTCAACGGATGCAGCTTGCCGGGCAGGCGGGTAACCCCAATACCCCAGATGGTACGCAGTTTGTTGCACCAAATGGGCAGATAATGCATTCCCAGCAGCAGCAGCAGCAGCAGCAACAACAACAACAACAACAACAACAGATGATGAATCAACAGCAAGTATTAACCTCCTCACAAACTGATCAGCAGAACATAGCACTGTTAGCCCAACGGCTTGCGGGTGAAGGAGAGGCTCACGTACCTCGAGGACAACAACAGCAGCAACAACAACAACCACAGCAACAAAATTCGAACGCAGGTGGCCAACAGCCGGACGGATCGTCCGAAATTCCGGACAGCGTGAGTGCCGAATTAGAAAAGCTGGAGCAAGAAGATAATACCGGTATGGGCGAGGTGGAAGGTGTGGGAGACATCTTGGGCGAGCTGAACGACGATGATGCAGAGCTGTTAGATTCGCTGACGGCCGAGATGGGCGATCACTTTAACATTCTGGAGTATGCCGATCCAGAGCTTGATACAACCGATGGAGAAAAGTCCAATCTGCTCGATAGCCTTGAGCTAGATGATGACGCGAAGGATGCGGATGCAAAAACCAGACAGAAGCAAGGTGGTGAAAATGCTGATCCTCCGTTTGAGAAGATCGATGATCCAAACAAGCAGGTTGGAACTGGAGGGGTGATCGCAGCTAGAAATGCAGCAGGTACTACAGGCGGAATTATGCAGCAGCATCTTACTAACGCAGGAGGAGCGGCCGCTGGACAAAATACGATGCAAAACAGCAACACTTTTGTCGCTGCACAAAATCAAATGATGCAACAACACGCCCAACAGATGCAGCAGCAGCAGCAGCAGTTCGGACAACAGCAAATGATGACTTCAGTTCCCGGCGCACAACAGAAGCTATCGGCGGGCAACCAAATGAAAACGGTGCGACCGAATATGATCGGACAGCAGTCAATGCAACAAATGCAGCAACAGGTAATCATCGTACGACGATCAATATAGTTCCCAAGTGCATATGATGCACGAGTCTTTGACATTGCATTTATTTCAAGATTCTGATTAAACTTGGAAATGATCTAAACATGTTTAAAATATATTTTGCAGCTTCAGCAAGGGGTTGTCGTCGGACAAAGCACGATGGTAGCCGGGCCAAGAATGATGGCAGCGGATGGAACGGTGGGAGTTGCTGGAACTGGCCCCATGAAGACAGGGTAAGCTACAATAATTTTTAATCAAATTTTTTGAAAGATTTTTAATTTTTCCACAACTCCCCATCCCATACGCACAGGTTCATAAATCAGCAACGCATGCAGCAGCTCAAACAGCTCGGGGCAAATGGTGGTGGTGGAGGTTTAGTGCAGAACATTATTCCTACCGGGCAACCGCAAACACGAATGGTGCAGCAAATGGCGGGCAACAGAATCATACAAACGCCTGCCAACCTCGCACTTCAGCAGTCGCCGCAGACACATCAGCAGCAACAGCTTACCCCTGGGATGGTCAATCAACCACAAATCGCTATGCAGCAACAGCAGCATCCGTCACAGCAGCAACAGCAACAGCTGCAGGTACAGGTACAGCAGGGAATGCAGCAACAGCAGCAAAATGTACCGGCAACGGTTGGGCAACCACCGCCGCCACCATATCCAGAACCGCCCCCACCCTACCCTGGCAATCAAACAGGACCAAACATGCCAATCGGTGGCGGCAATCCAATGCAGGTAAGTGTAATGCTGTGGGTGGGTTTTCATCACATAATAGGGCCAACAATGCGTTCGAGCAAAATGTAGATAAAACTTGTGTACTTGTATTTCCGAAAAGTATTGTTTCATGCAAAGAATTTTGAACTTTTTTTTTATATGACCATATGTGTCTGCTTCTATCTTGGGGACACCAACGCACAAGAGCCTATTATGGTGGTGTTGGTATACTCAATGTGCTTATTTGATAAATCAATTTTATTTTGTACATGTGTTCAGATGCTGTGTTTCAATTTGTAGCAAAAATGCTATTTATGTTATCCGTTGGTTCTCCAAAACACCCCTTTTCGACAAATTGTTTGCAAACATTCATTTCGTTGCATTAGCCTTGTGGGTTATGAACAGCCAGAATGCGCGATCGAATATCGATCCACAATAATTACTCCCACCGTCCAATGTAATAATACGTGTGAACAAAGCAGTACACTGTTCGATCAACAATTTATTTTTTCTTTTTCCTCTGAATGCCAGCATCAACCTTACGCGAAATATTACACTAACTACTGTGTACCAAATACTTCTTCGCGACGATCGCTATTGCTTAAGGTGAGAGATCCCACCAGAACACCCACCGGTACTCGACCCGAGTACAAAAACAAAAAGTGCACTCCACATTGCTAACACCGTACAACTTTCTTAACTATCTTGCACCGTCCTTGAGCAAACTGTATGAGAGATCGCAACACACATTTCTTTCACCTGGATCTCTGTAACGCGTTCACCAAACAGCGCTAGTTCACCTGAACACCTAGTTCGCTCGTACGCTAGTGTTTTATTCTATTTTGTAGTAATTAACGTAACGGAATGGGGAGTTGGAAATGCATTTACTAAGGCGATCGCAACATGCATACCAAGCAGCGTAGATTTTGCACACGCTCACGAAAACGTTATCTATGCATATGCAGAGTCTTTGTCTGTGTGTTGGTTTGATTTTATTTTTTCAAATTGTTTTATGTTTTGTTTTGGGACACGGATTGGAATGCGAATAGGAGTGGTTTTATGTTTTGCTAGTGCAATGCTTCAATCTATACCGCATTATTTGAGCACTTGTGTGCCCTGAGCTGCTCGCGCTCGGCTGTGAACAAAGAATACGGCTATAATTATGCGTCGTTTTGGTTATTCAACAAATTAAAAAAAAAAAAGGTTTTATTACGTAGTTATACCCTTAGCTGAGCTTGTGGAAGGTTAAATCTTCACGCTATGTTGGCAAAATAAAACAAAATTAGATGCTATTTTAGATGTCTTCACACGAAACATGTTTTTCAAACCGCGTCTGGATGCGTAAAGTAGCGTAATGTAATCGAGTGTTTAGTTGGGAAGTGACTTAAAAACATAATCGCAAAGCACGATTCACCACCCTTTGTGTTTGCATCATTCTACTTCTACAGGAGCAGCGATTACTGCTGGAGGACATGGTGGAGCAAGAGAAGCGAGAGCAGGCCAATCAGCTTCAACAGGTCGGTGATATGCCCCCGAATCAAGGCATGATGAATGAACAGGTAAAATAACATAAACCGATCAGACGAATGATTAGAAAGATGTACTAATACACTAAACCATCACTTTTGTAGGGTTACGAACAAATGATGAACAATCAACAGGGTGTTGTCGGGCGCATTCCACAACAGCAAACCGGAATGATGACAGCACAACACAACCAAACTCAGCAGTTGCAATCGCCCGTTATGCACCAACAGCTACAAATGCAATCACCAAACAATGGGCAGTTTATGATACAACAGCAGCAGCAGCAGCAACAACAACAACAACAACAACAACCACCACCTCAAAGAATGGCTACTCAATGGCGCCAACAAACTCCTGTTGGTGTAAACGTAATGGGACAGCAACAGCAACAACCACAGCAAGGACAAATTGTTAGCGGCGGACTTATAAGTCAAATACCAAAAAATACGATGGTCTCCATGACGACACCATCACCATCGTCGACTGTAACTGGAACTGGCTCACCGCAGACCGATCCTTCCGGCAGTAAACCAATCCCATTGTTCCAGGCCAACCTGCAACCCCAACCACCGCAGCCGCCGGAAACGATCGTAACCGAGCAGGATCGATTGCTTCAGATCAACTACGAGAGCTGGCTGAATCAGCAGAACACAGTGCTGTCGAATCAGCTGAAATACTACGAAACGGAAATAGTAAAACTGCGCAAGGTGAAAAAGCAGCTCAACACCAAGCAGCGCCATTTGCGCAAGCAGGGCAACGAGCTGACGGAGAACGACGCGAAAGAGCTGCAAAAAATTACTGCTGATCATACGATCATACAGAAGCAGCTGGAAAACGCACGACGCCAGCAGCGGCAGCATTCGGTAATACTGCAAGAGTACAAAACAAAGCACCAGACGGGAAAATCGCAAATCTCTGGTACGTCCACGCCAGTTGGAGCTCCCGGCAGTTCGCCGGCCCAATCGCTTATAGCACCACCATCTCCGCTGATGTCTCCTTCGCCAAGCTCTCAACCGGGATCACTCTATCAACCGACCGTCCAGTCACCATTGGGTAATCCCATCCTCCAGCCAAACCAAAGCCCGCTGCATTCACCCAGCCCGCTGCTATCCCACAGTCCGGGACCGGCTAGCGTCAACTCTTCCGTGCTGCAGAGTCCTGGCGGCAATCATACCAACTCGAACAGTGCAATGTCGCCGTACAGTACGATGCAGCCGTCACCCCGCATAGGTACGCCCCACTCGCAGATTGATGAGAATCCGTTCAGTCCCGGACCGGGTGGACCCTCGCCTTCTCCATCCCTGCCCGGGCGACTAACGTCTCCGGCACCCCGTATGACTTCGCCTCAGCATCGAATGGCTGGTCAGCAGCTGGTAGTTGGCGGTGCTGGCCGGATGGTTCCCAGCCCAGGCAATCAATTTAATCAGCAAGGGATGATAATGCAAACTACAATGATGAACTCACAACTGCCGCAACAACAGCAAATACAGCAGCAACAGCAGCAACTACAGCACCATCAGCAAACACGCTTCGTTCGCCCTCAAACCATACCAAATGATCCAAATGTCCGAATGCGTGTTGCAAACAGCATACAAATGCAACAACAGCAGCAGCAACAACAGCAGCAACAGCAACAAATGATGGCTCAAAATCCCAACCTTCGTCAGATGCAACCGGGAACTGTGGGGACGGGTTACAACTCTCCATTGGGAAGCCCGCAGCCTGTCATGTCACCGGGGGGCAATATGAATCAACAGCAACAACAACCGCTGCAACAGTCGCAACAAACAATGGATCCACGCACAATGCAGTTCATCCAGCAGCAGCAGCGCATGCAACAGATTCAACAACAACGCCAACAGCAGATGATGCAGCAGCAGCAACAATCGCCACAGCACGGTGGTCCTCAATCGGGCACAATGATGCATCAACAGCAACAATCTAATCAACAACAACAGATGCAATTAATGCAGCAGCAACAACAGCAGCAACAGCAACAGCAACAGCAGCAGCAAATGCAGATGCAACAAATGCACCAACAGCAGCAGATGAATTATGCCAAGCAAAGTCCGATTCATCAGCAACCCCCTTCACCACTGTTGAGCCATGGAGGAGGCAATACTCCTACTTCTTCACCGATGCCACAAAGCCCGATGATGTACTACAGCCAGCAACAACCCCAACAGCAACAACAAGGACAACAAATGCAACCACAGCTAATGCGCCAGCAATCAATGTCGACCGGAGAAAGCTATCCCAATGCAGTGTCTAGCGGTGGTGGTGGTATGAACCATCCATCAAATCCGATACCACTGCCATTCGGCAAGTTTGGTTACATCAAGCTCGGTCTTCGTGGTGGTTCGCCAATGTGGGGTAATGCGCGAGGCAATAAACGCGCCAATCCAGTGGCGCAATTCCAACAGCAGCAGCTCCAGAAACAGCAGCAATTGCAAAAACAGCAACAGCAGCAGCAACAGTCGGGCGCTAGCTCAACTGCCGGGACGTCAGGAACAGCACGTACCCCAACGCTCGCCACAGAAGTAAGAAAGCAAACCATCAACGCGGCTGGTGCAACGTTTATTCCACATCGGAATCGGATCACAATCGTACAGAAGCCAGCTGGTGGTGTTACGACAACCACGGTGAACGCAGTAGGCTTAACCATCAAACCAGTAGGCGGTGGAACCGAGACAATCGTCAACAGTAACGCTAGTAGCAGCACCAATACGGTCGAAGAGATTGTAGTAATTGACAGCAGTCCAGATGAGAAGCAACAGCGATTGCTCGACTACGACGATGACAATGACAAGACGCTGGTCGGGACGGAGGTGTCACTGAACTCGGTCGCACAGCACGGTGTCGACGGGGATGAAGCAATCATGGAGTCGTTCGGTAGCGGGACCCCTTCGGGGTACGAGATTGTTGGTAGTCCGCTCGACTCACAGATGGCTGCTGGCGAGTATAATCTCTTCTCGGACGATGTTGTCGAGTGCGTCGACAGCGAAGATGGATCTACGGTTATTGGTGGAGCCAAGAAGGACGCCCGGACGGTTGCCGTTGAGTTGTTGATGGATGCGGTGGACATTAGCTCCAAGGACAAACCTTTGCTTGGCAGCTCCGAGATCGAGATTGTGGAAAGCATAGACGAGAGCAGCATTGGTACGACGGCGGAAGATTTCGAGGCAATGATTGACAGTCGGCCCAAGACAACTACACCGCCCTCTGTTGCTGCTATTGATGGTGTGCAAAATACTGCGAAAAATGAGTCCATCACCGTTACGAGAAAAGAGGAGAAAGTGGTAGAAAAAACGGCCACTCCTAAGAAGGAACTAACCCTGGTTACGGTGCACCAGCAGCAACAAAGTCCGAAGCCAATCTCGTATCCAACTGCTCGAATCGCCATCCAGCAGTCTTTGATGCAGAATAGGCCGATCGTTTCCGCCGCCCACCAACGACTGGTGAAGGATGCGACCGAATCAACGGCTAAGCTGTCGATCGGCAACACGACCATCTCGGTGCCTATACTGAAAAGTTTCCCAATGTCCGCGACGTCCTCGAAAACGGCCGGAACGGAACAGAACGTTGCTAGTAAAGGCGCAACGCTCGCCACTCATACGAAGAAAATCATCAACACATCGGGCGGTTTGTCGATCAGCAACATCTCGAAAAATCCTTCCGGCGGTACGGTGATTGCTGTGGCAGGGCAGAAAATTAACACCACCAGTATTGTGACCCTGTCCTCGCTGAACTTGAACCAATCGTCACCGTTCATAACGAAAACGTTCGCACGTCATGGGGGAGGCTTGACGATACAGCAACAAAAGCAAATACCCGTTGGTTCACAGATCAAAATTCAGCAAACGCAGCAAACGATTGCAGGATCTGCAGCTTTGCAGCAACAACAATCTTCACAACAGTCAGCTACCACTTCTGGAGCAAATGCTAACCTACAAGGGTCCACCAGTGCAGGAACGAGCGTGACGTTCGGAGTGGTGCAAAGTACTGCACAACAAAGCGTCACATCACAGCAGCCAATTGAGGGCATAGTTGTGAAAGCGTCGCCAAAACCAAAAGTGGCCCCTTCGCCTAGCCTCAGCTATGCAAAGCTGTCTTCCCTTACCGTAACGCAGGACACCTCGCTGCCGACGAAAATCTTTGAGGATGATTCCATCTCTCCCGACAGCTCGATCAGTCAGGAAGATACGGAGCAGTCAGCACTGGATAAATCTGACCTATCCGGCACACTGGACGAAAGCTCTAGCAACAAACCCGCACCGAATGTGGTGACCGAAGCATCAGGACAGGGAGGAAGCCAAGATACGCTGCCCTCGGCAGAAGTGAATCAGCAGCCGGAAGGTAACGTTAAAGGCAAGCAGAACATCATTCCAGTACACGTGATTGCAAAATCGCGAGAAAATTCCCGCAGTCCCATACTAGCGGGAACGGGCGGGCAACGCATCGTTTCCTCGATGCCACAGCTCTCACCCTTGTCCCAGCCGAACGAGCTTACGCTAAATGCTATGAACGTGTCGCAGCAGGTGCGTTCCATCATGTCCTCTTTGAGCGTTTCGAACGCAACGAGCGTAACAGTCAGCAGTGCCGGTACGCCGAGTGTTGTGCTGTCCGTAGCTCCATCCACCTTGACGACAACTTCCAGTGCCGCGTCCACGGTTACTGCCAGTAACATATCGACCATCACGTTTGACACGATCCTTCCGTCGAAGGGTGATAACATGAGCAAAACGGAAACGATTGCTAGCATACTGAAAACTGTGTCGGGCAAAACGATCCTGCCTGCGGCTGCGATCGCGAGCAACTCGAACCTGATCAAAACATCCGAGCAGAGTGGTGGATCATCACTAACGTCGACCACTATCACACAGATACCAGCGACGAAACTGATCACCCAGCAGCTGCAGCTGAGTCGGCTGCCCGGGCAAACGATCGGCGGTGGCAACAGTAACTTCCTTGTCGTGAAGCAACTAAGAACACCGAACAAGCAGACGGGACAGAACCACATGCAGAAGCAACTGGTAGTGCTCACCCAGCAATCACAGGGCGGACAACAGATCAAGCTGCAAACTCACCAAACGCAACAGCTCGCGGCCGGCAACAGTGTCATCATACAGAGTCAACCGAGCGGCAGTGGAGGTGGCGGTAGTTTTATGAAAATATCGACCACTCCCACGATCGTGTCGACTGGAGGTGGTGATACAGCGAGCAGCAAAACCATCACTACTACGGTGGATACCAGCAATGCTAGCAAGATTGCGACCATACTAAGCAATGCCAATCAGCAACAGCAGCAGCAGCAGCAGAAAGCACTAACCACCACACAACAACCATCGCAACAACAGGTTCAAGCGCATCAAACACAGTTGCAAAACTCTTCACCGCAGCAAATCATATGTACCAACCAGGCGACGGGACAGACGAGAATACTCAATCTAGGCACGGTGGTCGCAACCGGTGACGGGACTGCCGGTAGTCAAACAAAGTCCATCGTGATGAGTACATCGCGCGCCGCCACCATAACGAGCATCAACGTAACGTCCACCACAGCGACTCCTGTTTCGAGCATCCTGAGTGCTACGCTGTCACAACCGCTCATCAAAAGCAGCGGCCATATGCCATCATCAATATCTACACTGCTGCAGAGTCAGCTACAAAATGCGGCCTCATTCCGGCGCTCAAAGTCTACCGATGAGGCACCGGCGCATGTGCATGGGCGCGAAACAGCATCACAGATCTTGAGCAAGCGACTCAGCCTAGAGTCGACAAATGTAGTTAAGAGCGAACCGGTTGACAGTGCGTCGGACGAGGCTAGCGTAAGCAGCTCTACTTCTGCAGCCGGACTCGCCTCAAATACCGGCAGTGCCGGGAGTGGTAACCAACCGAAAGCGGAATCATCAGCGAGTGGTAGCGGGTGCAAGTTCTCGACCATGACCTCCTCCGGGACTGTATCAAAATCGGAGGATTCGCAGAATGTGCTGCTGAAACAGCTGCTGCAGAATAGTGGAGGAACGAGCACGTCGTCAGTATCCTCACCGGCACCGTCACCGATTGGGCGTGCCGTGCCGAGTCTAATCACGAGCCAGCGTGCACCAAGCTTGGGTGTGGTTAGTTCACTCGAAGCGCAACTAGCACGACCAGTGATTCCACCGTCCGCTAATCCTCCAGCGATCCAAATCATAAGCACCCAGCCAATACCGGCCATTGCGGCGACGATTACTTCCATTTCCTCGTCTACATCTGCATCTTCGACGGCGTCCGCAACGACAGCCTCGCTGATGAACGCTCCGTCGAACGTGTCGTCAGGAACTACGACCACTACCATGTCGGTTACTACTCCGGCAAGCAGCAACTCCAGTACCAACAGCAGTAACAGCAGTACGGGCGAGACAGCGAAAACAAAGCTAATCTCTAGAGAAACCTCGTTTGTCTCCAAGCCTACCGGCATATCGTCCAGCCATCCGACACCGAATTTGGCCGCAAACATGCTTGCCGCCAGTATGAAAAAGGAGGAAATGTTACAAGCGGCTGCGGCGGCAGCAGCAACTACCGGTTTTACTACCACGGGTGCCTCACCGACCGTTGCTCAGGGTACGGTTAAAATCGATTCCGGAGCGATTACGGTTACACAGATCCAAGCATCACAACCCACAATAACTACGGTTTCTACACAACAATTTCAAACAACGGTGACATCGGCAAAATCATCCATGCCACCGCAGCAGCAGCAAGTAAATTCCCTACAATTTCATCAGCAGAATAATCAAATGCAATCCAAAACGCCGAATGCTTCCACCGTAAGCGTAGGTTCTTCAGCAACTGTTGTCGATTCGAATATAACCATCATCAAGCGTGAGCCTGGGACACCACAGACAGTTTCAAACGTCGCGCCTGTATTGTCCACCAGTGTGACGGTCACTGCCAAAAGTGGTGCACCCGACGATTCGAAACGCTTCGCACCGAGTCCTGTGCAGCAGATTGGAGACACAACGATTGTACGAACTCCTACGCCAACACCCTCTCCCGGACCAATGCAGCAACCCTCCAGGCCACCGTCAGCTGCACCGAGATCGGAAACGCCGGTTGAAATTAAAAAAGAACCAGAGCAGGCATCTTCTAGCAGCAGCGCCGCATCAACAATCATCACAGGGACAGCCGTTTCGATGCTGTCGTCCCCAGTTGCACCGATGGGTCCTCCATCCATGTCCCCTGCCTCGTCTCAAGCATCTTCATCCTTAAAATCTCCTCTACCATCCAGCGGTGATGCGGAAAGGGGTACGAATGGCTCTGGTGTCGTTTTGAAAGCGGAAGTGAGTGGCCCCTCACCGATAAGCATAATACCCGTGATCAAAGAGGAACCAATGGATAGTGTTTCGGCGGAGCTGGCAGCTAAAAGGGCAGCCGAACTTGCCCTCGAGCTGAAGAAGAAAAAGCGCCGAGAGTATCAGAAAAATCGTCGCCAGATGCAAATACAATCTAACAAGGACAGCCAGCACACCCAGGCAAAGAAAAAGCCAAAAAAGTCGGTAAAGATCGAGGAAGACTACGACACGTGCATCGACAATTTGATGGGCCAGCTGCGCCAGCTACCTCCGATGCAAATTCTGGAACCCCAGTTGCCCCGCAATTATGGCGTCTGTTCCGTGTTTGGTACAGGCGATCTGTCCAAGTTTACCAACCTGAAAGGATACTCGATCGCGACTGGCGAACTCGCGGGACGGTACGGCGATGCCCAAATACCATCGATTGCGGACTTTTACAACACGAAACCGTTCGGCATTAAGGATCCACCGCCGGAACCAACGCCCGTCTCGATACATCGTGGCTTCTACGATCAGGAGTTTGCTCCGATCAAGTTCGAAACGGAGGAACGCCAGCGGTACGACTTTGTGCGCGATCGAGAGCTCGATTCGCCCGATACGATCATCAGCACCTCGAGCCCGGAATGTATACGCTGGGACTCGCCGATCAGCTTTCCGGGGCTGCGCCTGATCAAGGAGGAGCCGAGTGACGACGAGCAAACGGTAGTGTACAGGCAGATGTCACCCGTCATTCCGATACTGGCACCGATACCTATCCGGCTGCGCAAAGGCATCACACTGTCCGCCGATTCGGGGCGCCTGCATGGAGCACTTAATGTCGCCGGCAGTAACAAGGAAAACGAAGGCTTCAAGGAAACGGTTGGCGTAAAGTCACGGTTCGGACCGCCTACCCCGCTGAAGGACACGAGTAATGTAACGGTCACGCTTACGCTCACCTCCTCAGCGGTAGATGACATTTTTGGCGTGTTGCGCGATTTAGCCAACATGCTGGAGATTCCACCCCCCACTACGTACCAGATAGTGGAGCGAACCATGTCGCCCACCAGCCAAAAGCTTGGTCTGTACCGTACGAAGGGCCGAGACGGGAAGGAAGGAACACCGATCGACATTCAGACCATCCTGAACGGGTCGGCTCGCTTCTGTCGGCATTGCGACGTGGTAATACTGAACAACATTATCATTGCGAATTTGTCCGAATTCCCGCTGCTAGCTGCAAACAGTGACAATGGCAATCAGGAACTGGAATCGGAGGAGCTGTACTTCTGCGGCGAGCAGTGCTATCGACAGTTCAAGTGCTGCCCAACAAGCATACTGGACGAGGTCGGCGACAGTAGAGGAGCCGCCGGAGCTGATCCGTCCGCGGGAGAGGACATCGTAACGCTTAATCATAAAGCGGAGGCAAGCAGCTTACCGAACGCTGACATGGCACGACCACTATCCAGAGCCGGTGCAGTAGAAATCAAGCAGGAGGTAATGGAAGACGTGGAAATGGAAGATGCCACAGCCGACCTTTCGTCTAGTAGTGTTAAAGACACCCAGCAGTGCAGCGGCGAGCGCAAGAAAAAGCACCCGGACGAGGGTGTGGATAAGGATGTACTGGCTGGAGCGCCGCCCACCAAACAGGTGAAGGGCATCCGGTACAAGGTGTACACTCCGAGCTGCTTCGGCGTACAGCGATTCAAGAAGCCAAGCGAGAAGGAAATCACGGAAACGCTGTTTCGCATGAGCATCACGGTGGCACCGTCCCCGAAGATGCCAGACGATACGCGCCGCTGCATTTTCTGCCACACGGTCGGCGATGGGGTGGCCGATGGGCCGTCGCGCCTACTCAACTACGACGTCGACAAGTGGGTCCATCTCAACTGTGCTCTATGGTCGGACGGTGTGTACGAAACGGTGAACGGTGCGCTGATGAACCTGGAGAATGCACTGCAGCAAAGCTTAATTTCGGTGTGTGCCTTCTGCAACAATCTGGGCGCAACGGTCAAGTGCTTCAAGACGCGGTGCGCTAACGTGTACCATCTGAGCTGCGCGATGAAGGATAGCTGCGTTTTCTATAAGAACAAAACCACCATGTGCCAAACGCACGCACCCAAAACGGAAAAGGACTCGGAGCTAACGACGCTTAGCGTACAGCGCCGGGTGTACGTCGATCGGGACGAAAGCCGCCAGGTGGCATCGGTAATGCATCACTCGGAATCGAACAATCTGCTTCGCGTGGGCAGCTTGATCTTCCTGAATGTGGGGCAGCTGTTGCCACACCAGCTGCAAAGCTTCCACACACCAAACTACATCTATCCCATCGGCTACAAAATTGTGAGTGTTCTCGACCTTCGAAGACCGTAAATGGGAGTAACTAGCTTACTAACATTATTATTTTATCCTTTTTTTTTCGGCAGATTCGTTTTTACTGGTCCATGCGTCGTCCGAATAAGCGCTGTCGGTACATCTGCTCAATCGCGGACGTATCCGGACGCCCGGAGTTCCGTGTGCTGGTGCAGGAGACGGCCGAGGAAGATATAGAGCTGCGCGATGCGACACCGAAAGCCGTCTGGCAGCGTATCCTCGAGCCGATGGCACAGCTGCGCAAGAGCTGTCAGATCGTGCAGCTCTTCCCCAAGTACATCTCGGGCGAGGATCTGTTCGGTCTGACCGAGCCAGCGGTCGTCCGCATCCTGGAGAGTTTGCCCGGCATCGAAACGCTCACCGACTATCGGTTCAAGTACGGGCGCAATCCACTGCTGGAGCTACCGCTAGCGATCAATCCGTCCGGTGCTGCCCGTACCGAGCCGAAGCTGAAGCACACGCTATCGTGGAAGAAGCCTCACACGCAGCGTACCGGATCCGCCAGCCAACGGCCCACGTTCGTGCCGACGAGCTCACCGGCCGGAGAGGTTGCCTGCCCGTACAGCAAGCAGTTTGTACACTCGAAGAGCTCGCAGTACAAGAAGATGAAGCAAGAGTGGCGAAATAACGTGTTTTTGGCGCGTTCGAAAATCCAGGGCCTGGGACTGTACGCGGCACGCGATCTCGAGAAGCACACCATGGTGATCGAGTACATCGGCGAAGTGATACGTACCGAGGTGTCGGAACTGCGCGAGAAGCAGTACGAAGCGAGGGTAAGATCCGTCTTAGATCGGTGGTTTTGGTGGACCATGGTGCACGACTCATTAATTCCTTTCCTACCTTCATTTATGTCCACAGAACCGTGGTATCTACATGTTCCGGCTGGACGAGGAGCGCGTGGTGGATGCAACGCTTAGCGGTGGGCTTGCGAGATACATCAATCATTCGTGCAATCCGAACTGTGTGACGGAGATTGTTGAGGTTGACCGGGAGCTGCGCATCATCATCTTCGCCAAGCGGCGCATCAACCGTGGAGAGGAGCTGTCCTACGACTACAAGTTTGACATCGAGGACGATGCGCATAAGATATCGTGCATGTGCGGTGCACCGAACTGCAAGAAGTGGATGAACTAAATCCATCCACCTTTACCTTCCGGGGAGGTGGACACACACACACTCCAGCTAGGCAGCGTCGTCTGCATTTTTTTTTTTTTCGAAGGCCATTGTTACCTCGTCATCAATGCAGTTGAATGTAAATTTGGGGTGGGAATAGCAGCTTCAGGAAAATCAGAAGGCTTTTTTTCTAGTTTACACCAGGTTTCGGTATGATTTGGTTAATTTTGGAGTATTAAGCTTTTAGGTAGTTTTATTCTTATTATTTTT
Source organism: Anopheles christyi (assembly GCA_000349165.1). Taxonomy (NCBI): domain Eukaryota; kingdom Metazoa; phylum Arthropoda; class Insecta; order Diptera; family Culicidae; genus Anopheles; species Anopheles christyi. The sequence continues at coordinate 1,476 of KB701570.1, read as the reverse complement.
TTATTTTAGTTTTCTATTGGTCTTAAGAATTCTTAATTTCGGACTTTAATTAGAGGCATATTAGAGATAGTGACAAGCTCTGACAAGTTACGTGTAGGCTGCAGCAATACTGTAAAAAACAACACAGAAGAACTTATGTCTAAGTGTACTGTAAGTGTACGTGTAATGTGTATGTTTTCATTTTAAAAATAATTTGTTAATTGTGCGCTAGGAAGCTAAGCATGTTAGGAGTGACCGTTGGTGTTATAGCACGAAATTAAAAGAGACGAAACAGACAGCTTTTAGAAAGCGGCGTTGAGTTCGTTGCGTAGTTAGTGTAGTGTATACTTCTACCGCTCGAAAGTTTGCGATACGATAAGTGAGTAGAACAATAAGGTGATAGTTAATTAATGGAAGGGAATCAGTTATTTTAATGACCACGTTACAGCAAAACGCACGTTAACGGATACTTCTTGACCTTCCCTGAATTGATGAAGACAAGCAAACATTAGGATCAAAGGTATATACACTCATTGCAACAACAAAAAAACAAAAAAAAATATATATATACAAGTAAGAATTATGCATAATGTGTATGCAGAATATATATGTACAAAAATATATATATTTTCGGACGATTATTTTAGCAGCATATTTTGCTATATACAAGAAAACTACGGTCGAACAAACCAGAGGGAACGGAAAGGATTCTGCAAGGGCATGTTTCTGGTTAGAGAGAAATATAAACAAACAAATTTACCTTCATTATGCTTTCAGTTTAGGGAAATACGCCGAATGAGCATCCATTTCCGAAGCGGTAATGCGAACACATCGCAAGGAAGCCTTATTCATTCAACATGCTGGCCATGAATCGTCATGGCTCTATTAACTTTTCATCTCTTTTTTTTTTTGTATACACCCATTACTAGCCGGTTCGGGTAGAGATGACGGCTCTTTATAGAAGCTACTAGACGAGGAAGTGGGGGTGGCCACGCACTTGTGTGGCATAACGTGTACTAAAGTATGCAAATTAATAAGACGGTTACATACACAGTACTCTACTTTCCTGTTTGATGTTTCTGGGTTTGGTTTTCTGATTGATGACTAAAATGATAAATTTAACAACGAACAACAACAGCGCACGGTCTGGTTGTACTGAATTGCCCTAAGTATGCCAGGCTGCCATTTCCGAAATGGGACAACCGACAAAGCAACAGTAAAACACAACAACAAACCGCATCAAAGCAATCATTTGGGGGGTACCTGCAGACTAAGATCAATTGTTGGCAGTACGGTACAGGAATTTGTGTAGCAAAGAAGTGAAATCTGAAAGTTCATTTAAAAATTGAAATAGATTGCAGAGTGGCGTGTTCTGGTGAGGTGATTCGTATTACATGATTACGTTAGTACAAACTAAGTAAATTGATAGTTTGATATCCGTACGTGCAGCCAAGTCCAGGTAGATAGTGAGATCTGTGACGATACGCGTCGAAAGGA
>KB701559.1:18377-30567 GCA_000349165.1 Anopheles christyi | reverse complement strand
TTATTTCTTTAAAAAATAAAATGCGTAAAAGATAACGTTTCGGCTTTTACGATCCGGAGCGTCTATCCATTTAATAAGAGATTGCGGCATTGCTTGAAAATGACGTTATTCAGGACGACGCCTTCTGATCATTAGTGAACGTTCCGATCATGTGATAAAAAAGCCCAGTAATTTAACATAAGTTTCATCAATAACAATTATAAACATATAATTTATTAAACAAATTACAGAAAATATAATTTGTTTATTGTTATTGTTTATTGTACATGGTTTCGAGAGTTTTAACAAAACACTAAACTAAACTTAACAGGTCCAAACAAAAATAAAACTAACCAGGTCACAGTAAGAGAATATATTTACACAAAAACAAAGCAAAGGATAGAAAATGTATAAAATATAGAAAAGCAAATTAAGAAAAGGAACACACACAAGGGATAGTTCAACTAGACGAGAAGACACTAAACATTAAAAATTAAGCATGCCAAGGCAAGTCAATACATATAGATAAAAACGAAGCAAGAATAGAAAATATATAAAACACAGACACACAAATGAAGAAAGGAAACACATAAGGGATAGTTGAACAGGTCAAAAAAAAAATAAGACAAGCATGAAAACAGGAAAGAGACATCGAAAACTCAAAGTGGTCATTCGAGTTATTAAAGCCCCGAATTGTTGGTAGAAATGGATGGAATGGGTTGGTAGCGCCAACCATAGGATGATGTATCAACGTTAATATACAACAATAAATAAGTAGGCTACTTAGATTATTGAAAAAAAGATTCAAATTATTATAATATAAATTTGCGATGTATTTTTAAACCATCAAACATACAAAACACATTGCTGTTTAGCTTTCATTTGTTGGCATTTATTTAGCTATCAATATAACAGAGGGACGGAAAGAAAGTTCGACACATCTACCTTCCTACAGCACGTACTTGGCGGCAAATGGAGCACTGTATGCGAATGGAGAAGCCAGCGCTGGAGCAGCAGCATAAGCGGACAGCAGTGGAGCGGCCGAATAAGCAGCATAGGCCGGATTGATGACCTGCGAGTTGTGCGAGGTGACAACGGCCGAGTCTCCAACGTTAGCGTATCCGGCAGTGTAAGCAACAGCTGGAACGGCAGCTGGTGCTACGGCCAGTGGGGCGGAGTAGGCAAGTGGAGCGGCAGCAGCGGTATAGGCAAGGGGAGCCGCTGGCAGAAAAGCTCCAGGCTTTGCACTGACAGTGGCAACGGCGGCCAAAAGGGCGACAATCATCTAGAATATAAAAGATAGAAAAGAATGTTCAAACAACAAATGAATAATTCTCAAACAAAAGGATCTTACCACTTTGGAGAACATTTTGAGTATTGTTGGGAGTTGGAGTTGGATGCTCTAAAGCGTCGATGTGTTCGATACGATTGAGGATGCGTTTACTGATGCCTGCTAAACAGTCACCGTACCGTTTATATACCTCCAAACAGTGGCTCAACAAAACAAATCCTTGCACACATTTGGATTTTTGGTGGACTCCAGTAGCAGTTTTTTTTTTTTCTTCACTCACAATCACTCAACAACTGCATTTCAACGAGATGCAAATCCAATACGTTCCACTCACACCACACGAGTGTCCTTGCAATGTCGCGCGTCCGCAAGCACAGCCAGTGCGCCATGTTTCTTTCCTACAGTTCACGCGGCGGCAGTTTGACAAGCAAAAGAAAGTATTCAAGCAAGCGCTGTTACCATCGGTTGCTGGAATACTAATCGAGTTAAAATTGAACACCCAGAGCGGATATTGGTTATGAGGTGGATGCAATTTTTACTTTCCTTTATTAATTCTGATCGAATGCCGAGATAGCTTAGCAGCTATTGCTCCGTACAAAAAATGAAATATGTTATTTTTGGAAGCAAGTTGCAAAATTATTAACAAATGAGAGAGAAAATGCACAAATTACAGTCAGCGAAATTAAAAACCACAGCGAGCGCAATCCCCAGTGTTTTCAAATACATACATTTAGGCGCATCATTCTAATAAGATTATTCTAATTACATACATTGCACTCCAAATTCTACCTGTATTCCAATTGTCCATGATAGGTTGATAAGTTCAAAAGTACGAAATAATCTTCGGTGAATCGAAAAAGTCATTGTGAATCATTCACAGAGCCATACACCGGTTTGCAAAGTTCATGGAATATTGTTTTTCTTATATCGTTAGTGATTAAACCGTTCCAAATCAGTCCCAAACCACCTCGCTCCCAATACCGGCAGGTCCAAGTAGGATAGAAACAGAAACAAACGCCCTTGAACCAGTGCACTAAATAAAATTCCCCATCGCTGGCATCAATACAGCCGGTCATATATCTGGATCACCCTCCAGGACCATAATTCACCACTAGCCGCCAAATATACTGAAATCACTTTCAGTCAGTTCCACCTCTCATCCACTAAACTAAACCTCGTGCTCAACCTTTCCTGCCCTACGGGGCTGCCCGGTAATCCGATTTCTTGCACGCCGGTACGTGATCTACATATTAACGGGCGCCAAGTGCATTCATGCGGCACGCACGCGTAATCAGCTGCTTCAACTGAACTATTTACCATTCGACAAACTGTTGCTACCTGTATTTCACGTGCCTTCGGTTATTTTATTGCTCACTTGCCTAGGTGACAAAATGAATGATGATGAAGAAGAGCACTCAATCGGTGGAGTGGACGGGTAGGCCACTTAGTTCCTGTGCCGAGCCAAGTCCTAAAAAATGTCCTACTACCAACAATTCACGAAAATACAGCCTGGGAGTGGGTGCTGGTCTGCTTTTGCGATATTTATCGCATATAAAAGTTGAAGCGATCGTGGTTAAGGATCATACAGCAAACAAGCCTCGAACAGTTAGCTTCTTCAGCTTCACTCAGCAACTCAACAACACCCAACCTTAAGCGCAAAATGTTCACCAAACTGGTAAGAACGATCGAGCCTTCATTCCTTTTTTCGGCAAAAGGGACGAAGATCAGTAACACTTTCCAACCGCTATTTCCAGATTTGCATTGCCGCCCTGGCCATCTCTTGCGCTTCGGCCAAACCAGGACTGTTGGCACCGGTTGCCGCCCCAGTTGCCTATGCTGCCGGCCCGGCCGTTGTCACCGCTCAAAGCTCGCAGGTTGTGGCCCGTAACTACAATGGCATTGCCCCGCTAGCTTACACTGCACCGGCCGTTGCTTATGCTGCTGCCCCGGCCGTTGCTAAGGTTGCGGCACCGCTTGCTTATGCTGCACCGGCACCACTGGCTGCTGCTCCGTACGCTGCTGGCTTTGCTGCCCCATACGCTGCTGGCTTTGCGGCCCCGTATGCTGCCCCATATGCTGCCCCGTATGCTGCTGCGTATGCTGCCCCGTATGCTGCTGCGTATGCTTCCCCGTATGCTGCTGCGTATGCTGCACCATACGCCAAGGCGGTCGCTAGCCCCCTGCTTGCCCGTGCTCCGTACCAGCTGTGGTAAAGTGGGTGAAATCGTGGTGATGTCAACAGTTCCTTCCCGTGCATGCCAGTCTGGTGAACTTTCTTGTTGTTGTTGAGTAATAAAATATAGTCAAATGTTTGAAACAATTTAATCTCTTACTGGTTTTAATTATTATTTTATTCTTTCAAGAAGGTTTGTTCAATATTTCAGGTAGCTATTCGTTTGCGAAATGCATTGTCTCCTAAATGATTCTTTTAACTTTATTTCCCTCACTCATAATTTGCTTGTGGAATAATTGTCGAATTTTCGAAATTTGGTTAACTGTAACTAATTGGTTCACCTATATAAAGACATTAAGTCATGGTTATGAGGAGGTTAATTTCATTTTACATTTTAATTCATTAAAATAATAGTGTTAACATTTTAATTTCTACCGGTTTTGCCACAGGACCAGCTAGTTCTTGTAATTTTAAAATTGGACAGTTATGTATATGGAGCCCAATGCTTGTTTAAGGTAACTTATTGACGATGGAAATAATATGGAGATTTAATCGGATATTATAAGTTATTTCCAATACAATCCTTTCTTCTTAACACATCAGCCACACTACATTTAAATTCCGTGTCCCATCTCGCATGCGCTTCAGTGTTACATGTGTTTTTTTTTTTCTATTTTTATTCAAACTTCCACAGTTTGATTGATTTAAGAATATTCTTGATTCGATTTAGTTACCACTTACAAATTATATAACACGCAAGAAAAACGAAAGGAACTGCCTGATGCTGGTACGAATAAACTGGTTTTATCGGCTATTTACAACACGTTGCCTTTGTGTTTTGTGTTCTGGCACGCGAACCACATTCAGTTCGCGAACCACAATTTAGCAGCCTCAGCAGTAAGTGAATCTGGTTCTAATATTCTTAATTCGAGTTTTGATGAAGAATAGAAAATAAAGAGTAGCAACAAACAATCAAAACCAGCAGGCAAATGTCAACAACAATCTAAAAACGGATGGAAACCATTCGCCCTTTCTGCTTCGTCGTGTTGCTTGTTCTGTTGCGAGCCGTTTCTTGCTCTCCTTGTCTCTCCGTGTTATTTGTTTTGGTGTGAGTTTTGTTTAGAAGTTTATATGTTAGCGTGTATCAATTATCATTTTATCTTTTTTCATTTCTTTAAAGTATAAACACTTTCTCTATTGCATATATTGAATATATTTTAAGCTTTCACATTAACGATCCATTGAAAAGAATACTCTAAAGCTCTAATTGAGAACATTTTCAATTTAGTCATCTTCTTTTGCTTAGTTTTGCTTTAGCTGTCACTCATCGAATACTTTTCCTCTTTCATCTTCTTTAACGTGCTACACATTATATACCATCCGTCAACGCATTTGTGCTTCCTAATCTCTTCCAAGCAAGCTTCCACATATTCTCCAATACTATTACCCTGCCTTTGTATTTAACGTAATTTGATATTAGTTATCCAGAACTTCGCGTCAGTCAGTATAAAAAGGACCAACTCCAGATTCATCTTCATCAGAAAGCAATCAAGTGCCGCAACAACTGCTCCACCAGTCTCCAAACAAAAGCTACAAAACAATGTTCGCCAAGCTGGTAAGTGTTGCCAACCAAAAATTCTTACTCAAAAGAAAGTTAATCTTTTCGTCCCTCCTGCACTAGTTCATCGTTGCCCTCGCTGTCGTGTGTGCTTCAGCTACTTACGTGAATCGTGATGGTCGAGCTTACTCCTACCCCTTGGCATACACTGCAGGAGTAGTTCCCGCCGTTGCCTACAGCTCTCCAGTTGCTTCGTACTCGACCTACTCTGGTACTCCCGTCACCTATTCGACCTACTCCAACAGTCCGCTTGCCTACAGTTCCTACAGAGCATCAGAGCTGGGAGCCCATTTCTACTACCATTGACGCTGTTGGGTAATCTAGAGTCCTTTACACCACGAAATGGAACATGATGCACATCTTAATCCTGTAACAACATTCTGTACAATAAAGTTGCTGAATTTTATTTCAAAAACACCTGGCATGGTTTCGTTTCCTAAAGCGGAACCAACTTCGCACAAAACAGCAGGACAAAGCACAAAAACGCAACACAACCCTCGATTGGCAATTGTTGCATTGTGCTGGGGGGAGGGGACAAACACGTGCAATGCGATCATCCGATTATGCGACCGCATTTAGCATAACGCTACCAATTTCAATGCCAGCTCGCTCGATTATGTCACACACAGTTTCGAGGGGGCGTTTCGATCGCGTTCGATCAAATTGGACTTAGGATCGTGCCTGGATGTGATGGGCTGACCGGGCGTGGAATAGATTTATTTGGACTGGGTTCGGTGCGACAGGGGTTGAATCGTGACAGACTTCCTCCCAGCAGGAAGCCGACAATAGGGAGACCACCAAGCCAGGGCAGGCCAGGCAGATGGGTAACAGCTGATAGTAGTAGCCCTGCCGAAGAGTTTCCTTCTGTTATGTTTTGGTTTTGTTTCGGGGACATTTCGGGTGGGACAAACAACAATGGGCCGCTCGTCGGATCGTGCTTTCATATAAATACTCGATATACGGGTATTATTGGCTCATTACGCACTAATTGACCGTTCATCAAGCACCAGCTGTGTCGAGTGTTTTTCAGTGAAAGCGGAAACAAACCAACAGTTTTAAACCATGTTTACGAAGATGGTAAGTAAGGATGGCAAATTCTTTCGAATGCGTGTGTTAATGTGACTTCCTTCTTGGCATTGCAGTTCATCGTTGCAGTCTGCAGTCTGCTCGCTGTAGCTTCCGCTAAACCACATGTCCTTACACCCGTCGGTCCTGCTGTCGTAACCGCCCAAAGCTCACAGGTGTTTGCCCGAACTTACAACGGTTTTGTGCCCTTCGCTGTTCCCGCACCCGTTCCTGCGCCAGTTCCTGCTCCAGCTTACCATTTCGTTCTACCAGCACTGCCAGCACCCGTATTCTATCCACAGCACACAGTCGTGTACAATCCGACCGCCACCATCCCATATCCGGTGGCAGTTCCGGCTGCTCCCGTAGTGCCGACGGTGGTGGCTGCTGCCCCGGCCGCTAAGCTGGTGGCTCCGGTTGCGAAGGTTGCCAAGCTCGTACGGCCGTTCCATGCCACGATTCGCTATCGATCGGTCGTTGCCTAATCGGCGAGCGGTGTGTATATGGGTGTGTGGTAGACCAGTGGCGGCCCCGAGTGGCAAACATGTGATTAAGTAGTGGTTAAGCTAATCAGTGACATATAGACTGCAATCGAATGGCACAACTTCCTTTGCTGAAGCTTGGTGCAGACGTGCCGAGGGGTGCGATACGCTTTTGCTCGAATAAAAATGTACGATCAATCTGTATACTGTGAAACTTACACGTTTTGTTTGGATTTTATTTTGCATTTAAAATGGTCAATCAATGGAATTGTGGGAGTGTAACGACAATAATAACTGTTGATGACAATGAAAATGTGACAAAATGAGAACGTTTTAGCGACACCCTGTAATACGCTTAATGTACAGAAGGGGTAAACAATTATTTCCAATAAAAAAACCGCAACATAACTTGTCCTTGCTTACTGTCAGTACTATCCCTATTTCTATAGGCATTCCTTGTATACATCAAAAAAGGATTTAAGCGGGGATTCGAATGCTATTTGCACACATTTTGGAGTTCTTGTTACGTATTGTCATCATGGCGCTGTGAGAAAAATAGTAATCAACCGAAACGAGAAGCAATCTGCATATTTTTTTTAGTTTAATGGCATTTTTGTATGAAAAGCTAATAACTGTTAACTATTACCCCTTATTTTTATTTTCATGTATTTAAGTTCCTTGGTTTGGCATGTGCGAAGATTTGCGAAGATCTATAATGTACAGTTTGAATAGATTGTCAAAACGTTTGTAAACCTTCTTTGATTTTGTTACTAAGAAACTGTTTACAGTGGAAAATTAAAACGTCCTTTTTAAGCTTGCAATAATAACTTTATTTTTCAAACAAAAGCAACATCCAACGAACCATTCATAACACCCTTAAGACACATTTTACAACAGCAACGATCCGTAAGCACTGTAAGGATACGCACTGTACGCGTAAGGCGAAGCAGCGTACGCAACAGGAGCAGCAGTGTAGGCGGAAGTGTAAGCGGCAGCGGCGAACGGAGTGGCCAGTGGGGAGGCAACCGCAACGGACGGAGCCGCAACGAGAGGAGCCGAATAAGCCAGCGGGAACACGGGCTTTCCGTAGGCAGCAGCAACGAGCATGCCGAAAAAGAAGATCTGTTGGAGAGGAGAGTAGATGAGTAAAAAAATAAATTAAAACATCCTAAAACAGACGATCCTACGATCACTTACGATTTTGGCAAACATTTTTAAGGTTGATTTGATTGGTTTTCGATTGGCAGAACAACTGTACCGTTTGTCGAAGAATGCACTCGCTATTTATACTCTTCTAGATCCCTCCTCCCAGATTTAATCCATTCCTTATCAACTCCTGGTTCAATTGGTTGGGGATGCGATTAAAATGCGATCAACGACTCGACCCACCCACAGCCTTGCAAACATTCCAGCCACCTGTACTTGTATAGCACCTGTCAAATCGCTAACGGGTGCGGGAAGGTCCCCAAAGTCGTCAAGGTCAGTTTGGTCGCTTCTTGAGACGGGTTGTGTAACTGACACCGTTTAGCATTGGGCACGTCCGAACGGTTGACAAACCGCGCTTCGGTGTACGCGTTTATTATGCGTTTATGATACCGACCCCCGAGTTACTCGATCGATTTCAATATTCCAGCATTAATATTCCCATCGTATGGTACAGTGGTCGTCCCAGTGGCGGGGAGTAGCCAATGGAGAAATTGAACCATAATTCCGTATGCAAACGGCAGGATGTTTGGAGTGTTTGGAGTTTGTGGAAGTACTGTCAGTATAAAAACCACCCGCAACATCAACGATAGCATCAGTCGCATCACCGCAACCAAACAAACAAACCACTTTCCACCTTTGGAACATCACCAGTTCTCCACAAAACCCGTTAAGCATCATGTCTGCCAAAATTGTGGTAAGTAGTGTCTCACCGTATCAGAAGGTGTGTTCTATTCCTAACGATGCATTGCATCTTGTGTCCGGTTTTCTGCTCGCTTCAGATCTGTCTGGCTGTGTGCATGTTCGGTGCTGCTTCGGCTGGTGTATTTCCAGTGGCCGCTCCACTAGCAGCGGCAGGAGTCGTAGCTCCGTACGCTACCTCCTACAATGCACACACCGTTAACCATGCGATAGCGGCTCCGGTTGTTGCGGCTAGTCCAGCCGTCGTTGCTGCACCGGCTGCCCGCTTCGTAGCACCAGCGGCTGCCCCTGCCCTGGCTTACACCGCTGCTGGACTGCCCGCTTACAGTGCGTACACGGGTCTGCCAGCCCTCAGCGCCTACTCGGCCTACACTGGTTATGCTGGTCTGCCCGCTCCGTACGTGTTCTAAGGGTGGCGCCGCAGCCATTTGCGTTCCAGCAGACACATTGGCTAGACTGAACGGGGGTTTCTGTCGAGACAATGCTGATCGTTCATACTGTCACCTTCTTCCTGTGTTCAGGATCTTTTGTACATATACACAGCTCTTCCTTCTTAACTCAATTTTTATCACAAACAAAATGCAACACCTTTTTGTAAGGTATTTTCTCTAAAAAACAAAAACCAAAACTTGACCAACGCCTTCCTCTTCTGCATCCGAAAATCGCATCTAAAAGGAAACGCTCGGACGGGTTATTATCGCATTTGCTCTTAACAATTTACCACCCATTTAGGAGTGCCCTTAAACAGCCAGCACGTGCAGGCTGTCCAAAGTACAACGATAATTGCTTACACAATATCCCTTTAATCTAATCAATGTCATACACTGCAGATCGAACCTTTTTTAATCGTACGATCTAATTGTGCCTATTATAATAATTAAGCTAAGCTAAACCACCATTCACCAACACCAGTCCACCCATCGATCGATAAGGACTCTAGTGCCCTAGTCACGCTAGGGCACCCTTTTTTTCTACTCAATAGTGTCTGATCGTCCACCAAAGGGTGACCTTGTGGTGTTGGTGATTGAAAACTAATTCCAACTCGAGCACAAAACTGCTGCCTAGAGGTTGTTCGATAGTGTCAACTCATCGTGTAACAATTATAAACAAAGATGCTAAAGATTACGTGATGCCAGACTCGTGCAACTCGTGTGTAAGGGTGTTTTTTAACCCTTTAAGGGCTTTTTTTTAATTTGAAAATACAATCATCCATGCTCAGTTACATGCAGCATGGTGTGATTTATACCACACAAAGATGCTCAATCAGTTTGTTCACCATCGATGATGGACGATGATCGTGATTGTGGAGCATGTTCTAGAGCTCGATCGCGTTCAACACTCAACAGTTTACCCCTCTATAAATCAACCACACAACACTACCCCCCCTTCTTTTGCTGTTAGCGGCATCGGTGGGTCAAGCCCTTTTCGAGCTGACCGTGAGATATGTTGAAGAGCAATTGAGTGCCAGCTGCACAGCTGAAAACATGTGAAACAGGCGCTAAGATGTTCAAAATTTTGCTACACATTTAACCCGTACGCTGCCTTTCTGCCCTCCAGAGAAGCAGACGGAGCATGATGCCCTTTTAAACAACGCAGTGTAGCTTACATTCAGTCGTAAGATATGTTTGTAGGTCACCGAAATGCAGCGCGCGTTCCCGCGCTTTGTGTTGCAATCGCATGAAATTGAGTTTTTCAATTTTCTCCAACATCTATTCAGCGGCCCTTTTTTTTTGCTTAACGTCGGACAAACCTTTGGTGCTGTGCCGCAGCTCAGGCATAACGTTCTCTCCACGGCAGCGACCACGCATAACCTTCAGATTCAAAGTTTAATTTCCTTCCCGAGTTGGCCTGGCACACACACACGACGCACGGGCAGAATGGGAAGGCGTACATGTAACAAAACGTGATTTCTTGTGGTGACAATCGATGATAAAGAGAGCGCGAGGGAGAGAGAGACGGTAATTATCGATAATTTGCTGAATGTTCTTAGTTCTGAGACACTGGTTGACTGGAGGACTTGGTGGTGCGCGACCTGCAGTCCATGATACGCATGATTCTATATCCTGCTTGAGTCATGGTCAGTTGAGCTAAATATAGCGCTCAGTGGCAGTTTTCCCACGAACTGTTATGATCGAACACAAAACGGTTTGAGGTGCAACAGGAGCTAAATGCGCTTGCTTGATAACGAGTGTTAATATCTTCCTGCAATGCCATAAACGTAAGAAGCATTATCCTTTGGATTTTACGTACTTAAAAGCCTTGTTCGATCATACTTGGAACCATTTCTAAGGTTTTATTCTCTTTTTTAAACCGTTTTTTGATTTTTACTATCTTCTTAGATCTTCTCCTTACCGATTCAAATTCAGCTAAGAGTTTGTAGTTAAGCCCCTTAAGCACATTTTCGACTCCTTTACCGTTGATCTTGTGTCCTTCAAATGACCTGCATGGGTGTAATGGTTCGTGTAAATAAACTGAAGTATTTATAAATCCAATAATCTACATTCTCACTTCTTATTACACATGCTAATCAGTCCACTTACTTTTAATCCGTTTGTCACCTTTTTATTGCTGCAAATAATCGAACAAATCCATTCGTGAAATAAGATACCAACGTGTACGCTACAAACCATAAATTAATTCTTTCCACACGTGATTGTTCAGATGTGCGGTGCCTGTCTTTTAAACGCCATTCAACAAGACACTGAGTGTAAGAGTGGTTTTCGTCAAACTCAGAAATAATCTCCCAGAACACCGGTTCCACAACGGGGCTATCAGAAAGGTATCGATAAATTTGCTCTCCCAAATGGCTTGTAAGGGGCCTCGAGCAGTTCATAGGTCGAACTGTGTGCAGCAGTGCAACGCAACGACCCTTCGAAGGTCTTGCAAAGAACTGTCAATAACCGTACCAGAAAGTGGTAACGGGATGGTTTTACTTCATCTCTTCGATTTTGTGCCCGGCGCGGAAAAAAGTGATCGCGATCGCATACGTTTAGCCGCTCGAATGATAATGCAAATCGTGTGTGCCACGCGCTATAAATTCCATGCAAAATGCTTCAGCCGGATTGCCCGCCTGCGTCCCTCTACTGTAGGACGAATCGCTCTCTCCCTATCCCCCCTCCAATGGGACTATTAATCAATTTTATAGCATTCTCATAAATGTTATGAAATGTGTCGCGGCGTCAGGGCGGCTAGTCGATTGTGATCTACGGACCGTGCCGGTGGACCAGTTTCGGGCTCAGAATATTGTAACTCACTACATGTGGGGTTGGCTTGAGCAGCACATTTGCAGAAAGCACCCCAGTGTGTTGAAGTTCGTTAGCTGGAATCAAACACTCGCGCGCAATATTTGAAGTTGAAAGAACCGCAGAGAGCTGAGAATATGATTTATCGACATTACTGTCCCACTTCCAGAATCATTCCTTCCCTTGACGACGACACACACACACACACACATACAGTCCTGTATTAAAACTGTCCCCTCTCCTTCAGATAGTTACAGTTGCGTAATTGAACCGGACCGGGCGATTGCAGGCGATCTTTGTTTCAGTTAGCCCATTCCATCTGTCATGCTTCCACGTGACACGGTCGGCAAGCAATCGGCAACGACCTCAAAGGGTGTGTGTGTGTGTGTATAAAGCTAGAACACCAGCAATCGCCATCTTCCATCCTCCTCCACC
>KB701559.1:0-10804 GCA_000349165.1 Anopheles christyi | reverse complement strand
GCGCGGTCTGACAGCACCACATAAACTAAATCGCACCACCACTTCGATGAACGTGTAATTATTTAATCAGCATCAAAAGAGGAAAATTATCGATAATTGCTAGACTCTGTCCGCTCCCGGCCAAAAAGATGGCCATGAAGATGAAGGCGTGTTTGTGCTTCTAATACAGTTTAGGCTGAAATTTTCTTGTTAACAAAAAAACACCCCTAACACAAACAAAGAACACGGTTTGGAAAGGAAGCATCGGAATTCGTCCAATAAAAAAAGCAACCTCCAATACACGCGCCGCATAGCTTCCCTCTTTCCTTTTTTTGATTAAGTGGCAGAAGCAAAAAAAAAAACACGTATGGCTGCGGACCATCAGCGTAACATTCAACGCCATTACACTCCTTTTGCCTGTTCGGAATGGAAATAAAACTGTCTCAAGGCCGTCGTGCAGTAACAACAGCATGATGATTACCGAGGCGCGACGACACACACCATGCTCCGGGCCTTTATTATAGCCGAAGACACACAACTTGTCCTGCAGCCGTTTCGCACCAAGTAAACGTGGTTCCGGTCGTGATTTTCCTCCATCGACTTTCCTACATCGACTGTATGAGCTTAGTATTTATTTTTAAATCTTTATTTACTGTATTTCCGAACACTGCCGGTCCTTTCCTGCTAGATCCATTTTTTCGTCATCCTCCAACTGTCTCATTGTCGCCTACGGACAATTGCATTTAAAAAAGGTACAAGAGTGTGTGTTTGCGAGAGGAAACTCGTACTTGCCACACTGTTCTTTGGCTTGTCGTTTTGCATTTGGAAACATTGCTGCCGTTGTATCCTCGCGAAATGGAGTACCGGTGTGTGGTAAAGCATTATTCATAAAGCCAGAGCTACAGCACCGACATCGTCGTATGGCGTGAAAACCGTTTACTAAAACGGACCATCCATTGCATCAGGTCACGATTGTTTTCTGTGCAGGCCTGTGCCGAAAGATAGACACTGTGCTGCTCTGCCAAATGGCTGCCCTCACAATGTGTCATTATTTTAAGTGAACTTATAGATGTGTTTATTACGTGCAAAGTGTGGGGTCGTTTGTCGTTCGTCTGGTAACTGCTTGGGCCATTGTCAAAATATTGTGTGCGCGAGATGTAAAGGCTAAGTTGACATTACGGTTACAACTACTCTCTCTCCCTCTCTCACTCGTTTTTTGTACACTCCTACTCAATCCAGATTGCATTGAATTGTGCAATCGACACAGTTTTTTCTTGTTGTAGCGCCTCATAAACGAAAAGGAAAGGATTTTTCCTTCCTTAGAGTCCATTTGCTTGACATTTGATTGTGGTCATTTTTCATTTCTCTTTTCATGAGTAGCAATTACAGGCGTCCCGAAGCATTCCGTAACGAAAGCAACTCATTATGAGTTACCGTTTTACACCTACATTTTATCAGATTAACATTTGCTGACGACTCCCGTCGGCAAGGTTACACAAAATGTATCAAACCCTGCAAGGCGATCATTTCACCAGTGCAGACATCACTGACGGAACACAGCGGCACCATGTTCCTTTTGCTGACATTATCAACAGCAAAAGGTACAAGGCTTTCGGTCAGTATCGTTTCATGATTTTATAATCCTGAAAGCTATCCCGAACGGTTCTATACTTCGCCCAGGCTACAGTTCAATCCCATTCCATTATTTTTTCCCCCCAAATCGTTTTGCCATTCTCTAGACAAAGCAGAATAAAGTTCAGCATAATATCATACCCTTCCCCATAGCTGCTACACTTTTATTCGTGTATTCTGTGTGCTGATTTATCGGTGTCGAAATGCTCCAGATTCGACTGCTTTGACATTTTGTACGCTTACCTTCAATGAGTGTGGTTCGTCGCTTTATCGCACGTTGAAGTCTTTCGTGTTGCTTGCATTGCGCTAAGCAGCTAGGCCGACAACGGACGATTCAGTAGCCGGTATCGACAACCTGAGGTGGCGTAAATCAACTTGACCCATATTCTCCCATGATCCACTGCCCAACCAAGGCGTATGTGTGTTTTTTTTTTGCCTTGCATTACCACTGCTCACCTGTATCAATTAAAGCCGACTTATTTATCGCATTGTCAGGCCCAACATTGTCCCTGTATAATTGCTTCCAGCTCACCGTCTAATGCCCATATGCTGTTGCCCCATATGCTCGGTTCCATTACGCAACAGGGTGCCCCTTCACACCCTCCCTTGAGGTTCATTCTATCGTGCACCCCAGTAGGGTTGGGCGTTTTGGCGAGGCAAATGTAGTTTGCCTGTCCAGCCTCAACTGCTTCACATTGCTATTCTGCGTGAGAGTTTGTGAACACCCGGAGTGCAATGGCAAAGAGTCTCCGATAACACATCAGGTTCACAACACGCACAACAGCACGAGTGCGATAAATTTAGTCAAGAAAAGCGTTGGAGAAAAGTGTGAAACCGTCCCGAAACACCTCCGACCTCGATAATCTGCCTGACGACTGCCTGCAGTTTGCTGCTGTTACCGCAGTGAGTTGATTTACTATCTGCCCAGTCGTATTTCGAGCAGTTTTATCCACTGCTCGAAATGTGTGACTCAACTTTCCTTTCAACCGGCGAGGAAGGGAACGGGTCGAACCGTTCCACTGACCGACAGCGACCTAACCACATCATACACACACATAGACACTCGCAACCTGTCGCCTGCAATCGACATGGCAAGAGCCCTTTTGCTTTCATTGCACGACCCGTTTGCAACCCGGTTTCGAATTGCATTACAATCCGGTGGCTGTGCGCTGTGTACCGCAGGGCTTCGATCGTACCCGTCCGTGCTCCCTAACTCGCACAAAAGACGTTTGCCCCCGGATGCCCCCGTTTTTGCTCTTAACTGTGGCATGACAACGAATTGATTAGTTTTCTACGTTTTCGATGATGGAGGGAGTCTCCCTTCAGCTTGAAATAGTTTTCACTTTATCACATTAATTATCCTTCGTTTCGTTTCGGAGTGTTTAAGTCACTACAAAACGCTACGATTGCCCTTTTTTGGGAGAGGACGAACGACCCGCACCGTACCAACATCGCTAGATGGGAGCAGCGTGCCGGCACTTCACTTGACAACCCCTTCATTATCCAATCGGTGCACTCCGTTTGATGTGATTACTTGCAAAGAGTTATTTCGATAGTGCAATTCGTACCTTAATGACCGTGCTCGGGGTGTTGAGAAGAAGTGGCTCAGTGGGATCAGTTAATTCCCCTTTCGAACACATTTAGCTAGAATTTCAGCTACAGTGCGTTCTTGTAACATTCCGTCATCATGGAACGAGCGAAAGTACCTAGCACAAGTGACCATGTAATCACCTCTCGTAACCTATCAAACAGACACGTGTTGCCTAGAATCAATCGAGTTAATATCGACAACTTAGCGATCGCGTTCGCCCCTTCCGATCATAATCACTTCAAAGGTGGTCTGACTTTGATTCGTCAGTTTGTCATTCGATCGGACAGATTTGCGGCCGGCTGGAGAATGGATGCAATTAATTCGTCGCTAAATAGACTGTGCTTACTCACACTGAAGCTCACACAAAGTGACGCGAAACAATACGTGTTCTAGATTCGAAGTGCTTCGTACAGCATAAGATCGAAGGTTCTCTAGCTCCATTGCCAGAGGGAGTACACGCTGACAGTCCATTCGACCATTAGCTGGAGAGTTGGAGTGATTTTCGAATAAGAGTTAGCTAATGAGCTTCTGAAATTATCAAGAACTAGCTATTAAATTACATCTCTCAACCAGCAACTTGAAACATTGTACCCTTTTCCTCATTTTCTTGTTTCAACACCGATGTGGTAATAAAACTCCCAACCTCAGACCCAACATCCAGACAAGCTTATTGCACTAGACCTAAGCTTTCCGTTCTCCGACCGTTTGGTAAACTTTTACGACCTAATAACAAGCACCCAACGTACAGTCGCGGAAAGGCAATCAGGAACTAACATCTTACTCTATGCAGGCAAGGGCCGTCATCCGGGTCTTGCTCCTGGACTTGCTGCAGCTGCTGCTAGGTGGCTTCTATTGTCCCCCAAGAATGAAACCACAGCGTAAAACCTCGAACAATCTTTCTAGGATTTCCCTGACCTCTGCATATTTCGTACCAGCCAATCAGACGACCTTCGCTGACATTGAAATCATAAATCAGAGCGCACGGCGCATGCAAGGCTGAGCTTTATGGAGTTTCGTGTCGTTGTCACCCTTGCTGAGCAACAAAAGTGCTTCAAGGATACACAAAGTCCGCACAGATTCCGATACCGACTTTACGTCCAATCTGGATGATCTGGTCGCGCCGCACACCTGGTGGTGCATAATTGTCGATGCAAATTGCAAACTGTCGGACAATCGAGATCCTTTCCGAGCGGCTGTACGTCGTAATACGTACTTCGAGGTTAGTTAACCGCACCCCTCCGCCCCCCCCCCTGAAGCGATGTAAGTATGAGTAAGCTTCAGCCCTTGCCGCACCGACTGTTTAGAACCGTCTGTTTCCTTCTTCACGTCGAGTTCAATTCACGACAGGGGCGGCGGGCGAGACACTCTCAGTTTCGATGGGGAATTAATTACAGCTGCAACAATCAACTACCACTCCACAAACACACCAAACCCGCCCGCAATACGCGGATCAGTTCAATCGTGTCTGATCTTCGTGTGAAAAAATGCACTATTGACACACACAGAAAATGGGGAGCCGGCGGCACCCAGCGCCCGACCGCAGCCTCCTTCAACACAAGCTCCAAAGGTTCGAGTTGCCGCAGCCCCAAAGGGTACTACTACTGCTCTATTGCTACCATTTGCTGCAGGACGACAGCAACATTACACAATCTCCGCCAGGGTCTGTGTGCTCCAATCGAACGAAAGAATCATTCCACGAATTTTTGCCAACCTTTTGCGCCTCGCTATACCACACGAAACCCACGGTTTAATCTGGGTGGTTCACACATGCATCAAATGACAGCAGTGTGTGTGTGTGTATCGGGGGTTTTTTTTGTTCGCTTTTCATTGCTCCCTTCAAACAGAAAGTGCATTGAGAAAAACTAACCCGAATCCAGCGGTCGGTCAGTTTATGGAATGTTTATTTCTCTTCAGGGTGAGCGAAGCATCCGTTTAAAGACATCCGAGTTGGCCGGGCGATGCGTGATGTCGCAATAGATAACCGTTTAGCCGCACGGCGCCTTGCAGCCTCGAGTGCATTGAGTGTGTGTGTACATTCTTCGGATGCATCTCGTGGTGATCCATCGACGTGCCGTCGTTTTTACGGCGTCTACGAGTGTATCATGCCAAGTATTTTTTTAATTTATTGTAAATCGTTTTAACTATGAAATTATATGCACTTTTAAATGTTGCATAAGACTGTGGAAAATTGTGTACTGTACAAGAGAAGAAACACCTTAAATGTCATGCATTTTATTCTATATTTAACGTTTCTTTTTAAGTCCCTCAAATTGTGTAATGTACTTAATGCCTATCTAATAATTATCTTTCATCTACAAATTGTAAGCTTCCCTTTAAGTAAAAGATCTTAATATGTCAATAGCTACTCCTTGTAAGCACCTTTCCTGCCCCATCCCTTCAAAGCTAAAAAAGCGGAATCAATCAGCATTTTTCAATTCAAGCACCTGCTCGCTCGTGCATCGTGCTGCCCTCATGCAGTGATATAATAAGAGCAAAATGTAGTAAACTTTATTGCAATCTAATGGTATGGCTAATGCCGGCGGAAGCTGTTCGCTTTAACACAGCGCTACACTGCACTCGCTCGCAAGTGAGTCATTTGCCCAGCCCAGCCTTGCTGTGCACCCGCCATTCGTATTACCGTGGGAAAACGGGTGAGAAAAATGTCAACTACATCACGACTTCCTCAAAGCCCAACAACAAGTTCTGGTCTGGTTGTTGTTGTGCAGTAACTTTGTAACTGTTTGTAATGTTTCGTGCTCACTGAAAATATTGTTTTATACACATTTTATTAAATAATTGCTAATAACTTTATGATAAGCTCTACCAGTTTAACACATTCCCCAATTGAGACACCTTCAAACACACATGAATGATTGCACCTTTTTCGTCCGAGTCGCGTCGTGTCGATCGATGAATGAATCGATACGACATTAGAACAGACGTGTGGCCCAGACTCAATCGATCTCAGCGCTTACCGAACCCATTCCATGCCACTAGCCGTGCGACACTGAAGAGGTTAAATCAATGGCAATCTGCAGCGTGCCGGTCGCGTGTGATCGTGTGAGCCATGCAGAGCCTAGAGCAAGGGAGGGGATCGCTCTGCCGACCGGCGCGCTACCTTTACGTCGGCTTTTCCATCGTGCCCACGGTGTACAACTTCGATGATATCGTCAGGTTTCTCGCAGGAGGAGTGAGTTTTTTTTCCTATTTTTTGCTTCTTATTTGCCTCTTCGAATCGGCCCTAGTCTGCTGAAGCTTCGGGTCGGGTCACTATCAAAATACCCCCCCTGTCACTCTGTCCATCTAGGAGACAATCCCTATTCAAGCAACTGCCACTGGAGTCGATGGTTGGTTGGCTGTGGGGTAAGCTGAAAGTGGAAGAGGTATCCGTGTGTAAACACAACAATCGAAAAGCTGTAACTGTAACCAAAGCGCATACACGCGGCTGTGTGTGTTCGCACACGCGAACACTTGAAAGTATACTAATGCACTTAAAACGACTCGTGCGTAAGCGAACCAGCAATAGTGTGGCTGAGAACCAAATCGACGCGAGCGAGATGGGTGACGGTGGCGAGATATCAATTCTTAGGCGGTGAAGTGGCTAACAAGACGGTGCCTTCGGATTCTGTAGCCCGAAAGCATTGGCACGGTGCTTACTATAAATAGTCAGGACGGGCAGCCAGAAAAGCATTCCAGTTCCACACCTCAAAGTGTAACAAAGCTTCTTAACAAGCCTTACGAACTTCTTCGTTCCAAAACCAACCCAAACCAACACTCAAAATGTTCAAGCTTGTAAGTGTCCTTTTCCGTCCCTTGGCAAGTGTGTCCTGCTCAAGTGTCCTCTGTGCCCCTAAGTGTTTCTGTGTGCGTGTGCTAATCTGTGTTCTGAATTTTCCTCTGATTCACCTTCAGCTGGCTCTTCCCCTGTTCTTCGCCGCCGTCTCCGCCGGATACCTCGGATCCCCGCTGGCCTACTCTGCTCCGGCTTACGCTCACGCCCCGCTGGCCGCTGCCTACCACGCCCCGTACGCTTATGGTGCCCCGGTCGTCAAGACTGTCGCTGCCCCAGTTGCCTACGCCGCCCCGGCCTACCATGCTGCCCCGTACGTTAAGGCTGTTGCCCCAGTTGCCACCAGCTACGCCAACACCTACAAGGTAAGGATAATGCCCATTTTGTCCGCAGGATAAAGACATCGGGTTCGACGCTTAAAAACAAGCCCGTTGAAGTCTTTCGTCTGAAATCGTTTCTTAACACCATCCTTTGTGCACCGTTTCTCACCCACTAGGTCTCCGTGAAGGCCCCAGTTGCTTATGCTGCCCCAGCCGTCGTGTCCCACGCCCCGGTTGCCTACGCCGCCCCGGCATACGCTGCCGCCGCCTACGCTGCCCCGGCCTACGCCGCTCCGGCTTACGCTCACCACGCTCCTCTGTCTTACGCTCACGGATACTACCACTAAAGCGGATATACTCTACCGGGAACGCTCCGGGAACGGATGAGATGGAACCCGCTTAGCACACCGATCCGTGCCATTCCAGCAGTGATTCAGTGGTGGCGGGTCGGTGTATGATCGGTGCTGTGCCTTCTCTCCTCTTGCCATTAGGGTTAAGATAACATTCCGTTCCGGCTAATAGACGAAAAGCAAAACATCGATCAAGAGCAATAGCTTGAAATTTGGAGCACACAATGTTGCCACATTTCATCCTCATCTCCCGGCAATGTAAAAAAAACAACAACACACAAAACAAATACTTCCGCTCCCCATCAAACCAGAACAAACTGAGTCGAACCACTGTGTACATACGATGTAAATTCACTGTATTTATTACGGAATAAAACTCTACCTAAAAATACAATACATAACGGCCTTTTTTCCTATTCTTACAATTTATTCATTTACAGCAAACCTCCCTGACAGCGATCAAAGCAACCCATTCTGCAGCAGCCCTTTTGCGCTAAACCATTGCGCCACCTTGCGCATGTTGTGGCTTCAATTCTCACTCGCCACGATTCGGTCGTGTTCTCTTAACCTTTTTCGCGGGCACCCTCAAATGTCATCCCGTTTGCACACGGTAAATCCAAACCGCCCTTTTCCGGCACGGGCTTTCAATGCGCCAAGGGCAAGCAGCACATTTTAAGAACACATTATGCAATCGACACAGGCGACACCGAGCACCATAAAGCGTGTTTTGTGTGGGGTGGGAGGGAGGGGAGGGCTGTGTAAATTTTGTGACCGATCTTTTTTCCCACCATGAAACATATTCTAAGAAAAGCATTGAAACCCTCCGATCGTGTGCCGATGGGTTTTGCGCTTGTTTTCTACCGAAACCGAAACCGGACCCAGCCCTTTTACGTTGCAGCTGAGTGTGGCTCTAATTATCGTCCCCATTGAGCGGCCGAGCGGGGGTTGCACATGCGATGCATCCAACGGATCACCTCTAGGCGGTTGCAGTGTGTGCGTATGTGTGTGTGTACATGCCTGGTGGCTCTAATTTAATTGATCTACCCCTTTCCCTCCTCAACCGCCATCGCACAGGGCAATATTTCCTAATACATACATTGCCGCACACGTTTGACAACTTCTTCGATTCTAGCAGTGGGTCACAGCACCATTTGTGGGGTTACGGTAGCAAAGAGTCGCAAGGAGTTGCTGGTGCAACTCGATGGTGAACGATCATCGATCGAGTTGACATGCGATACGTGATGGCCGATCATCTACCCATGGTTGATGGAGTGATTATGTGCAAACGCATCGAGTGATTCACCGATTCTGCACAGTCATGCTGATCAGCAGTGGAATGCAGGCACGCGGTGTAGTGTGTAGTTCAATAAACTGAGCCCATCGCAAGCCACAGATGGGCAATGAAGTCAAGTTTGCCGAACCCGGGGTGGAAAATAGTGTACCGTTGTCCTATGTTCATTAAATTGCGAAATAGCAGTAGCTGATTGTTTGAAAGAAGAATTTCTACTCTTCTTATTTTTCTATTTGAAAGGATCATTCCAATTAATAAGTTATTAGTAGGAAACCTTCTGCTTACCTAATAACGCTCACGTCTATAAAAATAGCTTCCTGGAGTGACAAAATTGCTCATCTTGATCTAACACAACAGCCTAACGAATCAACCGTTTAATGAAATGATCCACGAATCAACACCCCCTTTTTAGATGCAGGCTTTTAGGTCAGGCACATCAAAAAAACAAACCCTCTCTATAGAAACTTGTTCCTCAACGCTTACAACACGCTTCTTAATTGACATCGAGTTTTCGATATTGAATTACATGTAACAAATGATCAGCTGGCAAACCATAACCCGATCCCATATGTAGCTCAAAATCGCAATATTTTCCTCATTACTTGAACCGCTGACCAGCGTTCAATGTCGAGTTCCATTTTTAAAAACACAGAAGCCCTTTTCAAATTGGCACACGCGGTCGCAACATTGTAAACGGCTGATTAATTGAGCAAATCACGATTCGATCCGATCTACCAACCATTGAGCGAGCGCTCACGTGTTGATTCAATTTTCATAAGCCACCCAGCGGTAGCCGGTATGGCCATAAATGTACCACCCGCTCTCGTTATCGATCTCAGCTAGGGGAATTGATCGCGTTTTAAAGGTTTTCCTACATCTGGGAAACGATTTGTCTTTTTTTCGTTTCGTGTATACAAATCGCAACGCTTGAGATCTTGTTTTGATTCGAATAAATGCACGTCCCCCTGGGCAGGATTACTGTGTGAGAAAGAAACGATTCAAATCGTTTTATTCAGTAGTGAGCACTCTAAAATCAATACTCCATTGAGAGAAAAATCCTGTACCCCAAAGCAAGCGTCCTCTATTGCACACTGATCTCAAATCTCAATACGCAATCAACACCTTACGCATTGCGCGTCCCACATTCAGCTGGCTCAAGTGTCACACAGTAGAGGATCGGGTAGGAAATGCACTTCTCCCTTGAAACGAAAACATCGAACTCGTAACTTTTCCAAAGCATTTCGCAAAGGTGGCATAAATAAACCTCCCACTATCTCGTGCTCGACTGGAGGATATTGGTGGCGTTGGCATCGAGATCGTGATGTCTCGGCATTACGCGACAAAACCGAAAACGAAAGTCAAAGCGACAGCGACGTTTGCACGTGTTTTATTTTTCCCCGTAGCGTTCGATTGATTCATCGGCCAATCCATTGCAACCCTGTGCCACCGAAGAGGATCCTTGGTGCAAACTAATTCGCTCGTGTCGATTAAAAATGCACTACTTGCGGACGTGCCATGAATTACCACGGCGCAGGCTTACCACTTCTTACGTGGTTCGTGTTTTTTTTTTTTGCTTAGCAACAACCTGCTAGAGCCGAAGCTACGGATGGTATAAATATTCAGCCACCATTGAAAACACACAATCGATACAGCGTATTCCAGAGGGGGGGGGGGGCATTTTGACCACTCTTTCTCGATCCGCTTGTTCGCTTGTCCCGTAAAGATGCAGAAAGCTACTGGTTTAAATGGCGGCATCCCTATGCACCGGTTGTAGGAATATGTGTGCCACTTGAATGACTCTATCAGCATCGGCTACTTCATAACGGCTTTTTTACTCCCTCTCTCTCTCTC
>KB701548.1:0-24071 GCA_000349165.1 Anopheles christyi | reverse complement strand
CTCCTCCTCCCAACAACTACTGTTGATGTAAAGTGTCTAGGAAGGTAAACGGGAAGTGGCTTACGAGAGTCATAAAGCGTGTGACCACAACGAAGCTGGATTTGCAAGGACGGAAGAGCAGCCACGCTTGTGGTTCAATCTATTGTTGAGCTGGTGAAGAGGCTGTCCCCTGCTAATCGGTCCCATCGCTAACGAGCGAATCGGCTCTTGAAAATTCTGCTCAATTCAAGTGATCCCCACCATCATCGCATGTGGCAAAGGGTAAAGAACATGAGTCGTTCCTGTAAGCCAAACGGTGTACTTGATTAATTGAGAAGCGTGGCACGCAACGGGCTTATCTTAAACACCTTTCCCCTCTCTCCCCTACGCCGCAAATGAGGCTACCAAAACATATGGTATTTTTTGGTCAAGACTAACACAAAATCTCACCTCCCTGCCTTTCGGAGGTCACCGCCAGCTAGGAAGTGAATTAGACGGACCAAAATGTTAGCAAAAAAAAAAAAAGGACTGCAAACCATTCTCAGCGAAGAGACCATTAATATTCATTGGCAGTATTCTACGGTTCGTCCCCAGTAGGAGGGGATCAGCTCTTTAGGTTGAGAGTTGCGCACGTCCGTGCTGCGGCTTGTGTTTGTATACTTTTGTGGGGTAATTGTGCAACGGACCGCGCACATTTTGTGTTATGATTTTGTTCAACCGTAGAAGCAGCAGCTTCGTTGCGGTTAGTACCGGTTTGGGCGCGCTTCCGCGATGAGGCGTATGGCACACGGTACGGCCGCAAAGACGTGCAGCGAGAAGCGTGTTCGCGAAGACGCAAACACCTCTCACCACGATTGCCTTTGTTGCTGGTTGCGCGGGATGGCCGAGAGTTCGATCAACTCTTTCCGGTTGGTTTTGTTTTGATCGTGAAATGTTTATACTCCGAGCACGGACCACGGTGCGTTCGCTTCACTTCCGCATTTCCGTGCGTGTGTTGTTGTTTAGCTGGTGGTGTGGTTTCGGAAAGGGGTCGTAACCTGCACAGAAGTACCGCTGGGATCTGAGCAGTGTCTGCGTTACCATGGTACCATGGAGCTACTTGGCACTTGGATTTCAGTAGGTTTTGTTTTACCGCTGAACAGCATGGGAAGCTTGCGGCGGGTACGCACCGATAACGGACAGTTGAAGAAGGGCCACGCGCAGCTCCAATAACTTCGCTTAGCTGGCGTCTAAAGAGTAGCTTTAGGTGTTTCCCACAGCCACACTCCTGCTCGTTACATAACACCGCAGACACTAGCGCAGCAGAAGAATCATCGGCAATCCTGGCAATCGGCCGACCTCCACGGGAAAGACACCTCAGCCCCAACATACGTAAAGAAGGAAATTTGAAGAAATTCGAGCTCCAACGGCACCCTTCGAGCTGAAGCTATTTTGGGTACCAAACAGAAACGACCAAACACACAGTTCAGTTTCCAGTTCATGTGCCCCGTGTTCTGGACAAGGCTGTGAATTTCTACAAAACAGACCGACCCGGGGGCCAGACAACAACGTTAGTGTAATACGACACCTCCGTCCAAGTGTCCAATTGTGCACACACGCACAAACACACAAATACACACGAACGGAGTGGGAGTGCAAACTCAGCTGCGAGTTCTCTCTGTCTTCGGTACCCTTGTGTGAGATCGTCTTGCTTTAGCTGTGGTGTCGCGTAGCAGTCGCGTGTTAGCATCCGACACCAGGCAAAGCTAGAAAGGCTTTCGTAACGGACAATCCAGTTGTTACGGGATTTTTTTTGTTCGCAGCAACATGATTGGCGCAGAACTGCTGTCTAGCAGCTCTAGGGCGGTTAACCTGAGCATTGGTTTTACGTTTTGTTCTAAGAGTAGAACGGGAGCCCGCGGCACGAGCTTCGCTTCGCTCTTCGAAGGTCAACTACTACCTGACAGCCAGGACCAGTTAAGGAAACGCGTGTTGAACAATGCTTTGTACATGAGAGGAATGGGTTGTATAGGTGGAAAAGGGGTGAACCTGGTGAACGTGCTTGCGTGCGTAGTTGCAACGAATCGCCACCAGCGGGCGCAATCGGATTAATGCAAGCGACTTTAGGGGTAGCACCCCCTGATCACCCCCCGTGGCAGAACCAATGCACGACAAACGTAATGCAAAACGTTCTCGGTTGCACACACACACACACGACACGAGCAAGCCCTGACCCTGCTCTAGATTCTAGTGCAACCAGCGGCAAGCCGCTCTGTGCCGTTTCTAATGCCCGTTTGGTGGCCGATTCGATGGTGTCGATACATTCAGTGCATTACCAAGCAAATGATGAAACATCACCACGCGCG
This sequence comes from Anopheles christyi, assembly GCA_000349165.1. NCBI lineage: Eukaryota > Metazoa > Arthropoda > Insecta > Diptera > Culicidae > Anopheles > Anopheles christyi. The sequence continues at coordinate 21,747 of KB701548.1, read as the reverse complement.
CATACCGAACGGGTCGGAAAGCTGCTAAGGTGGAAATAATTTAAAACGACTGCACATGCTCGCTTGTGTGCAGTATTGAACAAAGCAAAAAAAAAAAAAACAACAAAATACTAGTTTAGCGGTATGGATATTTCAAATTGTTCACCAGAACTGCATTTGTAGCTTTGTCGTACAACAAATAAAAGCTGTTGGGAAACATCTAAAGTCCCCACTGTATGTACAATCATCGTGTAGCCGTGCTTGAAATGTCCATTTATACACGTGATATTGCTGAAAACATCCAACGCGTTACAAAATCCCCCAAACAGGTCTCACGCGCCGGTTTCTCCCGACAAAACAGCAAGCAGCAGTTTTAGAAAATCCCAGTATAAAACAACAATTGCAAAACAGACGAAAACGAAACAAAATCCCTGATGTATATTAGTTGCTTGAAATTCCAGCAATAATCTATACTGAAACGCAAATAACTTGCACAAGCAAACAGCAACAAAAACGAGGAATGACAGGGAAGCGCGTGTTTGTTAGTAGAACGTAAAAGATTATTGCTCTAAATCTTCCCCAACTTTTGCCGATTAGCCACCTTAACACCTTAAATGACGCAGAACCGTTTTGAACGTGACCTTTTTGGGCTTGATTTTGGCTCAAAAGCATGCCCCAAAAGTGTAAATTCGCCAGCGCTTCAAAGCGCACGCCGACCGCGTTGGATCGCGCGTAGTAATACGTTTTGCGTAATTCGAACTCCGCACCGAATGTGCGCACATTATCAGCGAAATTGAAGCGAAATAATACAAAGCAAAAACGCAAAGCGTTCAAAGGTTTCCGTTCCAGGAGGGAATATTTTCCACTCATTCCACCGCCTACTATCAATCGGACGCATCTATTAAGTTATTGTCAAAACAATTTGTCGATTTTGTGGGGTCAAAAGGTTGTGTTGGTGATGTTGATTGTTCGATTTGGTGTGTCAATTTGCGAACTGATGGTCAATTCGTTCAATTCACTGTTGCCCCTCTCGCGATGGCAATACATTATCGTTGTCCATGAGCAGAAAGCTTGCGGTGTCGAAGGTTTCAGTTAAGAAAGGTTAACAGCAATTCAAAGTGTCACAACTTGCGTTCGTTTCGTTCGCAGATTTTGCATGCACGTGGTAAAATGCGAACCTTGTTGGTAAATTGGAAACGGAAGTTTATTTATGTTTGGTACCGCTACTGATAAGATGGAAGAGGTTTTTTTTTTTTGTGTTTTACTGTTGTTTCACCTTTTCGCGATGGAAACGTGGGATTATTAGCATTAAGGGTTTTGTATGTTGATACAGGGTTTCTTAGTTGATTTTGCCAGTGTAACAACATTTAATAGTATGTACGGCATATGACAAGACTATTGCATCAGTTGTTTTCGAAATGTCATCACATTCAAGAAAACATTCTCACTTGATATCACAAATGCAGCACACAATTTCGCAAACCAAAATTACAGCTTCAAGGAAGTATTCGACTATGAGCGTATAAATGAGCTCTGGGATTTTGACAGCTAGACGTTTTGTGCGCTTGTGCCCAACGTTGTTACTCTTGCGATATGAATTGAAAAACCCTGCATTAACGCCCTGTATTTTGCTGCAGGTCGTTTATCATTTGAACAGGAAGTTCTTGATCGAATGACAGGAATTTCACTGATAACATATAAAAAAACGTTGTTGACCTGTCGATATATTTTTGAGATTATTTATGATCAACAGTTTTCGATCAAATATGGCGTCCTCCAACTTCAGCTCATGTTTTCGTGATGCATCGTTCTTCTTCAGTTTCGTTTCGCCCTGCCCTAAGGTTCGATGATCATCCTAAGATCATTACCCTCGTTTATGGGCGCTCATGGCTCAATTATGCTGCTGATGCGATACTCGCTGTGCCCTGGGGAAAAGCAACTCCGTTCCGAGTGACTGTCCAAGAGTAGCAAGATACTCATGAGCGACCTCCGATAGGGACGACTTCGGTTTTGGAAGGGTTGGTGCGGAGTTCCCTTTTTTTTTCCTCTGGACTGCATCAGTGTGGGACTTCCAGCGGAGTTGCATGAGTCAGCGATGAGGATTGCTCTCGTGGTTCGTGAGTGTACTACTGCAGCAAGCGATCATTCACCATAACTCGATACAAACGCGCAAGCACACACACACACACACACACACACACACACACACACACTGAAACACACAGATTTCATCGGGATTTTTTTTTTGTTGAAGGCTTTTCAGCCGTCTCTACAGGGGGAACTCCACAACTGGTTGGACCTGAACCTTCCCCTGCTGTACTGGTTGTGGCCTGTGATGCTGTCGTCCGTTGTTCAGGCTCAGCCAGTCGTCAGCCCTCACCATACACGGCTGCCATCACGTCTGTCTCTATCTCCCTCTCTTTTTTGCTGTCTGTTACGGTCGGTTAGTTTCTTCGGTTAAAACTAGCGGACCGCTGATGCTCGGAAACCAGTCCCCGACCAAATGTGCCTCTGAGCGGAGCGTGTAGCGACCAAACACATATAGTGCGTGCCCTTTTCGTTTCTGCGAACTGCGTGCAAATGTGTATTTGCGTGTGCATTCGTGCATGTGTATGTAGTGTGTGTGTGTGTAGGCAAATGTCATCAGCTGTGCAGGCGCTACCAGCACCGTAGCGAGGCACAAACGGACGGTGCGACGGACGGGTGCTGTGCTATCTTATCGCCACAGGCTGCGAGGGTCGCAGCAAACGGGGCTTTTTGCAACAACAAAAAAAAAGGAAAGAGAAGAAACGAGGCCACAGGGCACAACAACAGTTGTAGTGGTGGTAGTGGTAATGTTGTGCAGATGTTAGCCGCGAGCACTTTTCTTTGTCCGCTGTGATACAACCTCTTCAAACTCTCCGCCGTTGGTAAAGTTTCGAAGTTTCAAATCACAACGCACAACCCCCATTGGCTGACAAAGACAGCAGCAGTAGTGTCTCGATACGGTAGATGGTGTGTTAGTGATCGTATCGTCGCGATCGTCTAATAGTGGTGTGGCCGGAAGGAAAACTGGTGAAACCCCCGAAACCACAAAAACCGTTTTCGCCATTGTCTTTTTGGTAGTGTGTCTTTTGCAAGCGTGCGCGCATACAACGCTGCCTGGCGGCGCCGAAGTGTCACAGAGCTTGAGACGCATACTAATGACGTTTGGTGGTGTTACTAAGCAGTGTGCGGAACAACCATTGCTACGATCGATCGAAGTGTGCGGTGGTACACAGTAGGGAGAATTGAACGCTGATCATACAGCTGCTAACGCGATACTCAGTGTTTCTGTTCACGCTTCTATGGTTGTTTGAGTGTGTGTGTGGTTCCGTGTACGTCCGTTTTCGAAAGCAGCTGTGCTAAGGGATAAGCGTCCCGTGGTGGCACGATCTTGGCGATAGCCGCACAACCCTTGGCTTTGTGCTCCCGTTACCACCGTTCTGCCTCGTGCACCGCCGCTGCAGTTGGCGATGAAGCAACGCGCCGCCGAGAAGGTCCCACCGAGACCGCTCCACCAGCACCATCAGCACTGGAAGAACAGCTGATTGTGCGGTTGGCACTCATCATCCCCACTATACAAACCAACCCCTCCCCCCAACCCCACCGCCTACCAACATTCCCTGTGCGGTCCGTGAAATCTTTGCCACCTTTTTGGATGTTTGCAACTCGCAAGGCTTTCCGTTCGTTTTATGGCACACCGGTTGCAGTTCCTCTCTTGCTCTCTCTCTCTCTCTCTCTCTCTCTATACCTCTCGTGTACTGATCGATGGCAGCCATTTTTAGTCGTTCAGACGTACAATAGTAGCATTTAGCAAAAAAAAAAAAGAAGGCTACCACCGTCAGCAGCAACCTAACCGTGGAAGTGGAAAAGACGAACAGTGGTCGTGTTGGCGTGTTGGTGTGTGTGCCTGTGTTTAATCGTGCTTCATGTTCGATTGACTACACAGCGTAAAACTTTGGAGGCTATACACCAGCGTTCCCTGTGGTACAGTGCTGTTTGCGGCCAAACAACAATGGTGGTGCCTCTTTTGCTGGGATTTATCTAGCCCGAAGGAACACCGCAAGGACTGTGTATTGCCACGGAGCGGCCAGTGCGGCATCGATCAACCACTGTCATCATCATCGTCGTCGTGTACGTATACACATCCAGTCTTGTAACAGTTGTGACGGATAGCGGAGCAAAACGTGGCGCTGTAACGGGCTGGAGAACGGGCAAAACATACTCTCGCACGCTTCACAATGGAGGAGGTATATCTGTATCTCTACATGGAAAGGTAATGATGATGGACAACACCTTCACGGTCGTCACCACTACCACCGCTACCACCAACATTGCAAACACGGTTCCTCTCGATTTTGCCGCACCATGGTCACAGATCTTGCATTGGCACGTGTCAAACCCCAACCCGGTTGAGGAGCTGATAGTTTGTCGGGTTAGTCGGTGGTAAAAGTGTGGTAGTGGGGATGATAATTATGCAATTAGTTAATCGAGGCCGTCGGTCAACTCTTCCCTCCCCCAATACTTCGGGAAGTCCAGTGCAGACAATGCAACCGCGATTCGATTGCATCGTACTGATTCATCCGATTGTCTAAGACAAATATGGCGGACGATCGTCTGACGAATCGTTCTAAAAATGGCTCTTTCTCAAAAGGTGCTTCTGTTCTAAAAGATACTTTTGTTTCATTTTTAAGTGGGTACCACTCATCTACCCTGGAGCACTTCAGGAAAGGTACGTTGTGGTGTGCAATATCTAGAAAAAGGTGTTAATTGCCAACTTAAGCCAGGCCCCACCATTTGGAGTTTGCTCGCCCGGTTATGTGATGAATTCCGAGACGCGAGAGACTGATTCATCAAACGTTAAAAATTGCTGTACGTTTCCATGCTGGATTTTTCTTCCCTAATTGATATAAAAAGAAGCCAACTAAGCAAGCGATAGAAACGGCCATGCAGGGGATGGATGATCGTTGCGGGATTGCTAGTAACGATCTCTCTCGTACAAATAATTGTACATCTGTTCTTTCCATCTGCTTCGGGACGAAGGGAAGGATGAAAGAATCGAACATAGGGGGTAGTAATTCCCCATGTATTTAATGTGTGCGTTAGGAGCAGACCGTAATCAGAAACCATGTTACTCAGAATTTTCCCCTGAAGTATAAAAAAAAAGGAGGAACCGCTTATTCCTACAAAGCCCGGCCTGGAATGAGGCCAATGAATCATGCCGACCGCCTAATCATTCACCACCATTTGGAATCAACGCATTTCCGCACGATTCACTTTCTTCGCAGTTTGTGGCTGTTCAAAGTGCACGCTTTCGCACGGGTTTGGTGCGCGTTGTGCAGCGGCGCTCTACATAAACAGAATGGTGGGAATGACGTCATGAGATCATTGTGTGACCGAACCGGATCAGCCCTTACATAGTGCCAGACGGCCCGGGGGATTTGGGGAAGTACACAAACGCAGCACACACGCAATACGTACATCTGGCAAAAAGGCCTTGATGCGTACCGTTGGACCGTACTCATCCCTGTTTGTGTGGACAATCCCCTTTATGCCGCGGTTTGCTAACCCCGTCGCTTTTAAGACGAGATGTTTATTTCGTCAATCATTTATTGGCACATTAATGAATATTTGGTGGTTCTTTTTTTAAGGTTGCGTGGCGCCTCCTCACCATTTTGTACCACGCTGTATCGCAAACATATTGCATAATTTTCAAGCTAACGGAACGCAGGAGAAAGTGAATGCAGCAATAGCGTGGTCTGGAGCGAGCAAGGCTCAGTTTTGACAGTAGAAGGAGGAGTTTTGGGTGCACGAACTGATCAAACCATATTCTTCGTTACCAACCAAGCAGTCTTATGCGAACTTTCGTTCGCAGTTTTGCTCAATTAAGATCTTGATCTCGATATTAAGACTTACAATGAAGCGATCGTGCGAGACGATCGCTGCCATATTTTATCATCACCGCACCCGCTCTTTGCCATCTTGCCGCATTACCCTTCCGGCGAGGTTAGTAAGCAAAAGCAATACTAAAGCCCTGATGATCTAATGATACTACCGAGAAATTAGCGCTACTGGGCGAGAAACTTCGGACTGGACTGTTTGCGCAGTGCATTAATCAAATAATTCAACAATCGTATCGAGGCAGGTGTGTCGATCGATTAGCGAAGATAAAAACGTCTGCCCTGTGGCGTTGTACCAGATTCCTTCCGCTTGTTCGTCGCAATGCTGCTGATAATAGAAGATTCAAGGAAAAAATGAAGTCTGGAATTGACAACACAATTGCGCCGGTTTGGTAATAATGAGTTCATCGTCTACCAATATTTTCATTTTCATTTTGTATACTTGCGTGATCGTGTGATTCCGTAATAGAAAGAAGTTACTTTCAACTTTTTGATCAGTGATTTGCAGTCGAGAAGCTAGTCCATCCCTGTGCTAAGTGTAGCTGGAGGGAGCTGCTGACGGGACCGAACACCAGGACTGTAAGACCCGAGCCGAGCCCCCAACGGGAAAGGATGGAATTGTTTTCTATTCGGTTACTAGTCTAGAGGCTGTTTGTTTGCATGTTGTTGGTAAAGGTTGCTGATAAATTTGTTTTTGTTTGCCATGCCACTTCCAATGATCCAATCGCGCTAGACTGAACGAACTCTCGGTGTACGGCAAATAGCAACAAACGCCGCCAAACAGATGTTGTTCGAAACCGTTCTTCTTCTTTACATTTTATTTGCATCTAAATGAGTTCCTCACGCGAGGATATACATTTTGTTAGCCTTATTGTTTATCGTGGTGCCATTTGCGTCGGCAAATGTTATTGTTGTGATAAGAGTTACGCACGAACGCACCGGGGAGGTGGGTGTTCCGTATTCCTGCCGAATTTAGCAAACCGACTGACCTTCGCGTTAATAAGTGGTTCTTTTTCACTTTTCTCTCTTTAGAGTTAATTCTGTTAATGTTTCCAAATTCATAATGTATTTTTTATTGTGATTCATTGGACTCTGCTACACCAGGAAGCATGTTTTTAAGGCAAGAAACTGCTAGTTCTCACGGTACGCAAACTTAAACAGGGGGAAAAGAACAAACAAACGCGAAGGTCACATGGTCAGTACGCAAGAGAACGGGAATCGAAATTTTGACGAAGTTTTGATTAATCAGCGACATCACACGAAAGGCAAGCGACATGGGCGCGGAAAGTTGCTTAATGAAGCAATAACCGCGATCCAATTTGTTAGCCGACGTTCCATGTTCGTTAAACTGGCGCTATTCGCTGATAAAGAAGATTCTTTGCGGTTGATGGCAAAATCAAAAGGGGAGCGTTAAGCTGTAAAAGTTTTCAGCTTGCTCGAAAAAAAAAAATGCACGATAAGATGATGATGATACGTTTAAGCAGAACAAAGCCTAGAAGTTAGAAGTAGAAACCGACTTAAAATACCTTTCCCGGGACGATCAAAACATGTTTTGAACCGTCGCCCGATGTTTGTTTTCCTCATCCGAGGATCGTGAAAGGCTCAGAGCACTGTTCTGATTTCGCAACAAACAACGGAAAGATGATACTCGGTTACGACGTCAGTAGGTCGGCAAACACAGCAATAGAAGGGTGATAATACTGTATCACCCATTTTCCTACCGATGATGGCGTCATTGTCCGGTAAGCGTCTTCGTCGTCTTCCGTTCAATAATGGCCCTTCTTATCTAAAAGCGTTGATGGTGCGAGACCAAGGTTTTCATGAATGAATGTGTTGTGGCGGCTTGTAAGCCTAACCCTCTAGCCGGGAGGAATGGTTCCTGTCGTGTTATCATCAAGTTTATAGCGTGATCGGTTTATTTTACAAGGAACATTTTGATGATCGGGTCGTTGCTCTGTTGCCTCCGTACTGCCTGAACTCGAAGGTAGTACTTGAAAGTGGATTTGAAGCGAGCTGGTCTAACATGTAGGAGAGTCAAACAGACGGTCATAATTTGTGACAGGCGGGCTACACGCTCAGGGATGCCAGTACATTGCACTGTCATTGAAGTTTACAATGCAAATTAGTACTAATATTGCATCCGAATGGCAGCAGCGCGCGCCCTATGGAGCCGTTCTTCCGCATGTTCATTGACGATTAGAGCTTGGTGTCTTTGCATCGCCGCTAACCGTCACTGTTTGACTTCCTAGCTCATAAAAGAAGTCGACAATTAACACGACAGTTGCACGAATCCATCATTCCCCAGTAGACGATCGGCAAATAGTAATGATGATTGCGACAAGATGGCCCTATTTCCTGCCTGTGAGGAATCAGGTATGATCGTGTGATATCGATCGAGCGGTATCTTTCCATTACTCAATGTTCAAACATCGTTTTGATGTGTTTTTTTGTTACCTCATACACCGCCCTGCCTGTACCGGGGCGGTGGGTAACAGCCGGTGACTCACTCAGCTAGGCTATCAGAGTTTCTACGGCGGATAGCATGTGTCCAGTGACTGATTGCACCGGACCTTTCTGCCTGCCGGATGTCACACAAATGTATGTCGAGCACACGCGCGTAATGTACCACGATTGCGCGTACTGGCCATGAAACGTGCCAATATTACTAAGCCTCAGTGGTGTGAAGCATAGAGCTGAACTCCGGAGCATTGTTTGGCTCGACTTGCAGTACTGCGCTTAGAAGAGTTTATTACGACTTCAAGATGACGACCGGTACTACTGTGAAGTTGAGTTTGGTGATAAGCATTTGCCCTGCAAACAAGGGGTAAAGGTATCTGTGCCGTGGGGATTGAAGAAACGACCCAAACTCCGGCAATGTTTTGCCCAGTGCCATAGATGTTTATCTATATCTTACAGCTTGGAAAGATAATGACACTGATGAGCTTCCTGCAATATGCAGTAGTTACTGGGGGGGTTTTCTTAAGCCTTAATACCTTAATTAACTTTTAAGCAGTAAAAAAAACAGGAAAGACCCGGTGGCACTAGATGGTTGTACATCAATTGATTTGACGTGTGCATAATGCAGCTATAACGTCGTTGCAGTAGTAATGGAAAGAGAGAGGGGGTGTCCCTCCGGATAACCGGTTCCGATCGACCTTGAGTGCGTTTTCGTATCGATCGGGTTTTCGAGCGCTTTGTCTGCGTTCGCTGCACTTGAACTTTGTCGAAAGACTTGATGGTGACTTGCGAGACACCTCCGTCCCAGGGGCACCTGTATGGGGGACTCTCTTGTAGCTCTGGTAGAGTTAGCTAGACGGATGTCGTCTGTCCCGGGGTAGAAACGGGCCAGTCATACTAATACCAACCGATTCCAGTTTGTACTGGGCCGAAGTGCCTTTCCGCCTGCTTTCTGCATCTTTTATGACTCAGTTGTTCAGGTGAAACTGTCTGTTTTGTTGTTGTTGTAATTGCATGTAATTGTGTTGGTTTATTTCTATTGTTTTTTTTCCTTCACACAAACACTGGCACCGCAACACCGTGTCCGGAAAGTTCCGTTCCACTTTCGATAGTGCCTTAGGCAGGCAAGCGGGCATGTAACAGTAGTGACGTTTAGGATCGTCGTATTACGGTTGTTTTTTTTGGTTCGCTATCCTCACCGCCCTCCACTCCACTCCTTTCTGTTACGGTACGCCCAAGCGTATATTCTGTATGGAAAAGTAGTCGGCTTGCGTACCGGGGGATGTGCGTGTGACGTCAGTGCGCTTGGCGCAGTAGTACGCGCGCGGCATGGACGTGTAGCATGGAGTATGAGCGCTGGCAACCGTGTGCATGTATGTTTCTGCTGTGCTCCACCAAACCACATGGGGGAGCTTGTTGTAACAGTAGTGGCTTGCTGTTGTGTTCGTGTGGCGGCGTGGAGATTGTATACGCAGCCGTTCGCGATCTCTCGCGCGCGCAGCAATATAAAAATCGAACTGCCGACGGCGATCCGAAGCAAGTCGAGTACGAACCGTCGCATCTAGCGGACACAAAAGCGGAGCGCGAGTGTCAGTAACAAACACACACATTCTTTTTACGCGCCCTCGAGATAGTGTGAATTTCAAGCGACGTCGTTAGAGAAAACTAGCGGAAAGGAATAAAAAAAAAAACCAAACAAACAAGACCACTGTTAGCTGAACGTGCACTGGGTATTCTAACGAACAGTATAGTTCGTTCGAGTGTACGAAGTAAAAGGGCCAGTGTTAGCACAGTGTCTATTATCGCCGGTGCCGATATTTCGGGGTGATATTCTTGTATCACAAACTTTTGACCGTTTTGGTGTGGTTGTGAATATAAGTGTTGGTGGACGACGAGCCGCCCGAAAGTGACATTAGCAGAGGACAAACCCCGGCCAGCTTAGTGATGCGAAGCGTGTGAACACGGCGTTCGATTAAGGATACACGGCCGCCCACCCTATTATTATTATTACTATTGAACCGTGTGGTGTGCGCGCGCGCGATTGTGTGGTGTTGCTGCTGAAGGCTCGCCGAAGCGAACGAACCCGAGGGAAGGTTATCATTGAGCAGCGTTTGCCAAAAAAGCCACGGAAGCCAGGGCAGGCAAGCAGGCAGGCTGGCTTAAGCACAGTACAAAAGGCGCTCGATTCTACCGTCCGCCCGACAGTGTGTAACGTGTGAGTGCTCTGGGAGCGTAGCCCACGGTAAAGGAACACGCATCAAAGCAGGCTGTGGATCGTGTTGTCAGGACACATTTTGGGTTGCGTGCTGTGCGTCTGTGTGTGAGTGCACATCCTTATAGTCCTCTCCGGGCGTAGTTGTTCCTCTTTCTCTCTCGCTCCAGAGAGTTTGGGTTGCGAGTGTGTTCTCTCGTGTTCGAAAAACCGTTTTTGTTCGGTGTTCGGTACGCAAGATTAGAAGCGCAAACAGTTGAGAGGAGGTTGAACACAAAACAGAAAGAAGAAAAAGAAACGCTACCAGAAAATGTCCTCCAGCTAAACACGGTTACAGCAAAAGAGTGATCGGTTGAGTTGGAAAAGCAAACAAAGCAATCTGGTTTAGACTGACCAGAAATCCAACCCAGCAGTGTTGTGCTTGAATTATTAGTGCAGCAAATTTTCTCAAAGTCACACAACATTTGGGAACCAAATTTCGCCGTGCGTGCGTGTATGTGTGCGCGTGTAACTCGTTTCGTTTTGAACCAAACGGGAAGCAAATTGTCTGTGATATTGCTGTGAAGAATTTGCTGTGTGCAGCGATACATAAAGCGCAGGAAAAGTAGTTGGGTTTTCTGAGCTGTTTGAAAAACAGAGATAGAGACAAGAAAAAAAGTACAAACATTATTTAGCCAAGACAAAAGGCAAAACCGACGCGCCAAGATTAACGAGTTCAGGAAGATGGTTGGAAGCAACGGTACCCTAATGACGATGCGTCTCGTCCGCAGTAAGCTGAGAAAGCGGGAAGAGTCATCGACGGTGAGTCCGGTGACGGCGAGCAACGTGGAAGCGCCACCGCATCACCATCATCACCATCATCACCAGCATCATCACCCTCACAGTCACCATCAGCTGCATCACAACGGAACAAGCCATCCTCAGCAGCAGCAGCAGAATAATAGTAGCAGTAATCACCATCACCAGCAGAACGGCGGCAGCAGTCCGGACACTGGCTACTCCGTACCAACGCCGATAGCCTTCCGGCAGAGCCCGTCTACTGTGTGGGTCTTTCCACCGTTACCACCGCAGCCCAACATCTACAACGCCAGTAGTCAGGTAAGAATTTCGAACCATTTTCACCAAACGCACACCTTTGCGACACAACCTTTGGGGTGTTTTTGAACAAAGCACCGTCATTGCACGGCAGGCCTTGAACTGGCGGGCTCCGTTCGATGCGGTTGCTGGGCTCCTTGTCGTCTTTTTTTTTTTTATATTTTGCACTTTATGTTAAGTTCAGTGCCCCGATCCCCCGAGATCGAGTGACCAATGTGCAATACACAGGGTGCTAGTGAGTGAGAAAGAGAGCAGCTTGTGGCTGGACCACTAGAGCACCTTCTTTTGCCCCGACGGTCAGTCAAATCAAAACCTTAAGCGTGTGTGTTTCCACACACTCTATCATCCCTTTCTGGTGCCACAATGCATGCGAAGGGAGCGAGAGCATTGTCCTTTAGGCATGGCGTATGAACGAAGAACAGACTAACAGATGAACGAAAACGGTGGTGAAAAGGAACAAAAACCAACTTCCAGACAGCGGTGCAGGGAAAGAAGAGTATGGAAAAAAATAACGTTTCAACGTCTTAGCTCTTGAAAATGCTTGCAAAAGAAGCTTGTTAAGAAGAAGATCAGACTTGGTTCGTTCATTGGTTTCCAAGGTTTTTTGTTAGTTGCTTCCGGTTGAACTCGATTTCGGTGGTCATTAAAGTTTCATTTCGTGTTGTAGTCCATCCCGAAGCGACGAAAAAAGAAGAAACAAATTGAATTGAATTTTGAATGTAAAACTGGAATTGGAAAAAAAACGAAGCGCATCCGCAATGTTAGGGCTCCTCCTCAATGCAATGGTACCCATTCGCTGTACTAATAACGTTCTTTTTTCTCTCTCCCTCTTTCGCTTCTATACAGGACGCGTTAGTACATAACGAGAAGACCGGCTTCAAGGGACTGAAACGTCAGCTGTCCGGTCGTTTCAAGCGTCTGGTATCGCGGAAAGCACACGAGCCCGCCCCAGTTATACCGCCCGAGCTGAAGCCCCAGCTTAAGACGATCTACGTGTATTAATCATAATGATTTCCCACAACAGTTAGCAGTTAAGCGTCGGCGTCGTCGTCCAGGGCGGCAAACACAATGATAAAGCTAGGCGAAGCGGAACAGGAGAAAAGGGAGGATGTACACGCCACGCTATATACGTGATGAGGAAAACCTCCAAATCCGCGATAGTGTTGGGAGTGTTATTCAACCCAATACCTGTGTTATCCCTGTTCTGCAATGCTAGATTTCCATTCCTACTGGGTAGAAAAGTGTGTGCTAGGCGCGCGTGTGTCCGTTTTTTTTTTTAGTAAAGTCCACTATATTTTTTAACAAACCTTTACCCTCCCCACTGTTCGCTTACGAAACAGGTTGCGTGTCCCGGTAATGACTCCTCAACACACATAAAACATCCGGGCTGTCGAGTATTCGAGCTTACAAGATGTCAGGAGTTTTAGGAGCTTAACACTATTTAATTTATTATCCTTCATATGTAAGCAATCGCCCTCAAAATAACACACACCCACACGTGCATACTCTCCGGCACGGTAGTGCAAGCTGTCTCACGTCGCCCCGTAGACTTCCAATCAGCGACAGGGAGCTGTCCCAGGTGTTAGGTGCTGTTAGTGTGTAGCAGGGGAAACCGAGGTGTATACGAAAAAACAAACGACTAGGAGTGAACATTTCACTATGCAATCAGAAACGCACCCAGACACGTCGCAAGCTTTGCGATGAAGGTTGATTTTTTTAGTACAGACAGAGCCATTCCTGGCAGAGGAATTAAAACTAAACCCACCCACGCCCCCGAGCGCACCACAGAACAGACCAACAAGCGGAACCGATTCAGGGGCAATCGAGAAGGAGAAGTACCGAAAGCACGGATTCATAGGAGAACTGGGTGAATTTCGCGTGTGTGTGCAGTTTTGTGCGTTTTGAATTTTTTTCGGTGCTGAGAGAGATACGCTAGTGTAAATTAAGTATAAGTTTCATTCCATCCTTGTGATCGACACAGTTTGTCCAAACCATCGAACTAAAATATGTTTTAACAAAAAAAGAAGTAGCAATCGCAATAGCAAACAGCTGTTTGTTGGAAGCATGTGTTGAAAAGTAGTGTTTTTATTTCGTTTTTTTTTAAACTGCCACAAAACTGCACATAGGCCCGTTTAGAAGATTCGCCCAAGTCAACCTACGGGTCCAGTTTTCGGATTTCTCAATAGTTTCTCGAAATGGTTTGCTCGTGTGCTTTGGGGAAATATTTCACCAATCTTATTCACTTTTTTGCGCTACAACCCTTTTAAAATGCCCTCTTTCCACCAAACTTCTTAGAAAAGAATACTTGTTCAAAGAAATTTGTGAAAAAGTCATTATTACAATTAGAAATAGCAAATCAGACAAGAAGACTGACACAGAAAAAGAAGCAAAAACAAAAGTTTAACACAACAGCGCACAACTCGTCTCACTTTATTCTTCCTCCCTAGCAGTTACACTCCCAATCCTTTTAGGACAGAAAACTTATCTGCAACGCACACTGGTTAAAATGTACAGAGCTTTTAGATAACGTAAACAGTAGTTAGACAACAGCAAGAGCACGCCACGTGTAGGAGAGGGAGAGAGAAAGTGCGGTGAAAAAAGGGCTAGAAAATCAATGATCAAAAAGGCACACACAAAAAAAAAAGAAATAGTATTAGGATGTACAATTTATTCCAAATGGTAGAAGCATGTAGAATGTGGACCAATGCCTAACCTTTATTGTGCTATGCGTTTTTTTTTATTGTTCGAAGGCGACAGCCACCCAGTATGTGTGCTGCCTCGGATGCAAAGTGTGAAGCCACGGGAAGGGCAAAGAGGGCAAAGGCTACTTAGTGCGCGACTGTTGGCGATCAAGATACGAGTGAAAGTAGATAGGGAGAGAGAGAGAGAGCGAGAGAGCAAGAGAGAGAAAGAGAGAGGCTACGAATTGGCCTTGCGAGTTTGCAAAATGTGATGGACACCAGTAGGCGGCACATATGCACCCCGCACCGGAACGGAACAGAATGGCAAGTTTTCGATTGCTTCGATGTACAAGTTGATTCCTTTGAATCTCGAAAATTTAGTAACAGGTTTTTGAAACCTTCCTTACTGTTCATGCGTTCCGAGGGCTACGGTATGTGTGTCGCTGTTGCTTTTCCCGCATTTCAGTGGTTCGCCGGTTCGAGTTTTTAGAACTATATCTCTTCTTTTTTGTTTTAAAATTGTAGGACAGTGCTATTTGTGCACCTATAGCCAGGTGAGAGAAGGAAGTTCACTCACATTGAGTGCTCGCGTTTAAATGGAGGAAAAAAGGCGGAAAATTGTAATGAGATGAACGACGAAGCAAGAGAAGAAACAGAATTAGTAGATCAGTACTTTGACAGCAAAAGAATGATGGCTAGTGTGTGTGGTAGTGAAGGGCAGGGTGTAAAAGGGCCCGCTGTGGTGCCAGATCAGGCAGAATAAGCAAATTTGTATTTTTAGTATTTTAGTGAAAGCGAAGGAACGGTGCAAGATTGTGACACAATACAAACACTCACACCACACAAGTGATGCTAGTGCAGATGGCATGATTTAAGTATTGCACAGACAGAGAGAAGTGGCGAATGCGGGCATAAGTGTTGCAAGTCCGCATGATACGGAAAGTTGAGAGGGAAAGGCATTGGTTGCGAATGATAAAATGATTGAGAGGAATGATGATGATTACCTACGATGTAAGTGATGATAATTATAATTTAAAATATACAACAAAGAGCTAAAACAATGCGAAAAGAAATTCATACCGTATTTGTTTCACTGTACTTACACTTAATGCGCGTTCCGAAATTATTTGTATGGTTTTTAATGATTCGTTTAGAGACGTTATGAGGTAAGTATCGAGTTTAGGATCAAAATAAAACATCTTTGCTCTCTTATATTGAAGTGCCATTATTTACTAAGAAAAACAAACGTATTGCCAACGAAAACTTGCATCTGTTTTGTGGGAACAAACAAATGAATTAGAAAGATTAATATGAAATAAATGTAAATGTCGTAAGCCTAAAAACTATTCCAAGCAAAAAGTACAAATTATCGTCTAATGTATAACAGTTACATAATTATACAGATACTGTTCTACATAATAATTGTATAACGGTTTACATTCTACCAGACGACAGCACCTCTAAGCCAAGACATCAACCATTATAACAGCTAACAACACTCAGCAGATGACGCTTTTAAGTACCGTGCCGTCCGGAGTCGACAACCAAATTCGAGCAGCTCGCGAACACCTCTTGAAAACCCATCGAAATGAGCTCGCGAGGACAACCGTGCAAGCACGCATCGGAATGCGTTCCCGACAATTAAATTCAAGCAGTTCGCGGGCTCGCTTTAAACCTGAAAAACCCTATAGGTTAAAAGCTAAAATTTTCTAGTCGGGTTACAGTATGTGACGATGAGGAGTTAAGGAGTAGTTTCAAATCGTTTGCTTGGGTTAAGTAGTAATTAGAAATTTAATCTTTAATTGAGTAAACGCAACATAAAAAGACAAAGCAATAAACCGAATTATGTAGTCAACAGTAGTTACGGTTTTGAAATTCGATTTGATGCTTTTCTCAACGTTATCATTGAATGTTTTTTAAATAAAATTGCCCATTTCGAAATTAGCAATTACAAAATGCACTTAAATTAGTGTGTAATAATTTAAGAGGCGAATAACAGACAAAATACGCAGCTTTCACTGCTCCCTTAACAAGAATGCCTCTCCTAACATAGCTCGATATATCTTTTTATCTGGCAAAAGGGTTATCTCTTCCAATTCGCGCTAACCTTTCCACACCGGCTGACGCCGTTCCACCACCACCACCATCTCCTCGGGACATGAACCGATCCTTTAATGCGACAACGCGCAGGAACGAAAATTATATGTGTTTAGGCTTTATTAAGTTAGAAGTCAAACTGTATGCACGCCAGGGAGTAAAAAAAAGCGCCTGGAAATGGCGCGGAACACTGACGTGCAGGAAGATCTAAATTATCGATAATGAGCTGTCCCTCTCACTCGCTCTGTCTCGCTTTCCCATGCGTTTTTCTCCTTTTCCCCCTAGGGTAGGGGTTGGGTGGGATGGTTTGCAAGTCACCGCTTTCGGACGATCCCTTCAGCTGAACGGTGCAGAAGCTACGGCGTGTCGAAGATTGGCCGATCGATCGACACAGATAGGCGGTTTTTCCACTGCGCTAACAATTTTCACCACGTTCGGTTGGGTGGAAAGGCAAAACGCGCAAAAATGGACAGAGGACAGTGAGTTGCGTTGCGCCTATCGTCCTATCTGCCAATTGGCTGAGAAATAGGAAGCCATCGACGACCCAAACACCTTCCCTCGCCCCTACCATCCTCACCGTTTGTCAATCAGCGGTGGTGGTGCCACGGTGTTCGTTATGCTAATGGGTATTATCAGCTTGTGCAGCACGGCTTACCAACTCATTAACTCCTGTGTGGCAGCATGGAATGTAGTGCACTGCGGCCATCTTGCCAGCTAGCGAGATCGGATCGGAGGATTCGAATCGCATTTCCTTCAGGTTGCTGGGTGTGTACAGAAGCCCCGTGGCACCACGATGGTAATCATGTCAAGCGGCCCTCTTCTACTTATTGCCGCGTCGAAGTGGACTGTTGCGCTTGTTAGGGGTGGAGGCTCGATCGGGACGGATGTTGACGCGATTAAAGAGGCGAGCGCAATTTGTAGATCTGCTGGAACGGTTTTGTTTGCTGTAGGGGAAGAGGGGTGGGGAGGAGAGCAGTGGTTCAATTTCGACTGCGAATGTTGGGGCTTTGCAAATGACAGCTTTCTTTATAAAGATGGCGTGTGAGAGGCATAATATGGCATGTTTGCTATTGAGTTGCAATTTGTTAACGGGATAGAGCGATCACTACAAATGATGTTGGTTTTATCTTAAACTAGGTCTCTTAAGCTGGTAGAAGCTTTTCATATAAAATGCTCAATTGCTTAAAAATAATCTTTTTTTTGTACTTTTGATTGATTATTTAAATATCGTAATCCTTTTTTTTTTTACATATTGTTTTGGCAAGTTAAAAAGCCTATCCACAGAGACCTTTAAAGTGGTAATAATTTGATAAGTTATAGTTTTTCAGATCTGTTGAAAATTGTTTCAACTAAAATTAAAATAAAATTTGAATATTATTTTTTTAAACACAAAAGCCTGCTGGATAGTATGAACGAGGAGTGCAATTTATTATTACACTTTAATGAGTTTGTTTTAATTTAATTGTTTCTGCATCGGTGCATCTTTTTCAGACTTTCCCATCAGTTCTCCGAAGTACTGACTTATTCATCTGTTCATCATTCTAAACGAAATATTATTCATAACGCCTAAAGGTATGCAATGTCGTTCAAAGCAGCTTATAAAACCCACACAAAACAAAAAAGTGTAAATTTTTATTCAAAATGGATCAGTTGTTTTGAAGAACAGCCCAATTTTTTACCACAAACACCGTGACACACGTGATTTTTATATAAACACTTGCGAAGCTAAGCAAACCATGGTTCTCTTACTTATCGCGCCCATCAACAACGTACCATGATGGAAGAACGCAGGCAGTAGCATGAACACACAGAAACACACACACACACAAACATCACACATCCACAAGTGTTGTGGGCAATTAATTTAGCGTTGCCCTTTTTCGAGGTTCCACAAAAACAAAAAAAGCACAAAAACCCGACCGATCGCGTATTCAAAAGACGTGCCGAAAGATCATTTAGGTCGTCGGGGCGTCCCGGCTTCCCTATTTGCGTTCGGTGGTGGGAGGCTGTAGAGGTACCTTGTTTGCCCCTCTTTTCGCCTTTTTTTTATTGTGCGTGTGATTTTCGTTTTTGCGCGACCCACGATGGGCGGGTCCGTGTTACTGCGCGCAAACCGTTTTGCTTGGTCGGACAGTTTTGCCAGACTGGATGACTCGAGACTCGCCTTGCGATTGCAGAGGAATTTAAAGTGTGGTGTAGTTTTCCTTTTTTTTCAGATACGGCCTCCTTGGAGGGGGTTGAAAAAACATTCTCTTGGTAAGCCCACTTCCCTTACCAGCACGACTGCATTGACTGTGGTTTGTTTTGCTCTTGTTTTGGATCAACCAGCAGAGAAGCAACTCCCCGGTTTGGAGAAATTGGGCGGACTCAGGTTGTTAGTTCTGCAATCGAATGTTGTTATTCAGCGGTACCGCTTTCCATCTTAATGGTAACGGGAGTAGCGAGTGAGGTGAACCCCAACTAACACAACTACACTGGAATTTGGAATCGTAAGCTGTCCAATTGTTGTAAGTAAACGCACCACCGTAAGCCGTAGACTGCACGACGACAGCTATTTCCGTAACTTGGCTGCCCAACGTTGGTGTTCACCGTTGGAAGACTGTCACACCAAAATCATAAAAGTTAAGTATGTTTTAGGAACAAGGGGAGGGAAAATACTTCATCCTTGTTTGAATGAGATATAGTTTAAAAAAAAAGGGATTTTTAAACAACGTGATTTTTTTTAAATTAGCCTGGAGCTGATGATTCTAAGTAACAAAGAAGCGACTTAAAACGCATCAGATCACGGATTCCTAACGTCTACCATTCTAGGAACGAAATTTAAATCATGCATGGGATTAAAAACAAAAAAAAACATTACGATGATTTTATTTAAAATGTCAAATCACAATATTTGTGACATTACTTTGGGTCAAACGAGTTGTTTGTTTTCAAGCAAATTGTAAATTTGGCAAAAGAGAACATTAAATGATAAACGATGACGAGCGAAATAAGTACATATGGCCGATTTTTAAAATAATTGTAATAAAAAGGGTAATTTAATAAAAGGATTTAATTAAATAAATGGTAAGGATTAAAGGGTAACAAAATTTAACATTTTCTGTACTAAAGATCTAACATAAAACACAAATCAAAGGTACTTCGGTCGGAAATCATTAAATTCCTTGTTTTTAATAGCAGATAAAATGAAACGAGCTATACAGACTAAGTGGATTAATATTCCATTATTCCTATCGGCAATTAAAATAAAATCGATGTGAAAGAAGCTAGCTAGCAAATAGCCATTGGTGGAGACAGAAACCAGACCAAACTCTATTTTGACCTTTTTGTCATACGAATACTGCAACAAAGGTTATGTAGACGAATACTTTTTAAGCACACAAAAATGATTCTTTTACTATTTTTATCGTTGTAAAACCATTATTTTGCGTACCTTCATCCTGTATTATCAGCAAAATTGCATTGGCTAATCGATGGAAAAGATAAAAATGCTATTAAAAATATTATCCTGTATGGAAAACGTTGTAAACCTTGTAAGTTGATCGTCAAATGAACTACATTTAGATTAAAACCTTTTGAGCTTACTGTATGTACCCGTTTTTTTTGTCTTACAAATATCAGAGAGACCACAATGTAGATTTTCAAAAAACCTTTAATACCATTTTGATCGTTTCTAACGATTAGATAATGCAATTTCACTGAAAGTACAGGTCAATCCATTGCTTTAAGTAAAGCTTTAATTAAATAACTCCCATTCCGAACGAAAAACATTAGATTAAAAGCATCGATTTCAGGTGCAAACATTTTACTCGTGAAACACACCAAATCGGCACGATAGCAATTACCGTTAATTTTGACAAACATTAAATCACACGCCTAGACACACCGATCATACGCGGAGCGTGTGTGTGTGTGTGTGTGTGTTTGTGTGGGTATGACTTTATGAGGCAAGTGAACACGTAGTCTCGTGAACACATTCAGTCATGATACCTGCAAACGCTTTTTATTTTTCATTAACTTCTCACTTTCATGTTGCAACACGTACGCTATACGATTGACGGCTCCTTTTTGTCACCGCCATGACAGGCTAACGCTAACCGTGGCTATGTGTGGCTGAGCAATCCCCATCCGTCACGGCATTGGGCAACCGGATGAGGGGAGCCATTTCGTTTGGACACTTAATTACTGGCGCAATTATCTACACCACTGCTGACACACGTAGTACAAAAAAAAAAAGGACATATGACACCGCCCAGGCGACAAAACAATTAACGTGAACACTTTATACACTTTATGGCATTATACGACACATTCCAACTCCTCCCACACGGTGTAGGTATTACGTAGTCAAGTAGCACTGATAACACACCAGCGCACTCGCACACACTGCAAATGGCGCCTTGACAAGCCTGACTGACCGCAGTGCTGGCCACTTCCCGGATGCCCGGTTTCACGCCTCGAACTTACCTGAAGAAAAACAAAAACGCAGTGCATCGGGTTACTTTGATCGATGAAAAAAGGTTCGAATTAGTCGCTAAAGCGATAGTCACAGGGCGAGAGAGAGAGAGAGAGAGAAGAGGAAAGGTTGAAAATGGTTCCCTTGACCACCGCAGCAGGACTTACTCAAAATGTGTCAGGATTCACACAATGCAACAAACGGTCTACACGCTCCTAATGATAGGGGATTGATTTTTCTCCCCCTCTGCTTGCCTACGGGATATGTACCCACCTCCCGCCGCACCTAGATCAAAAGGTGTTCAACCGACCGTTAAGGTAAGGCTCGGTTAAGCGCTTTCATCTTTGCAGGTTTGCGGCAGGTTGGACATTGAGCGTTTTGTTTTCATTTATCTTGTTTTGCGCTTCTTGTGACTTTCGGACAAACACAAACGCAACCTGGCAACCTATGGCAACCCCCGGCTGCTACCTGCTTTGACCCCTAATGATCTTTGCTGGGTGCTGTTTGCTGCTCGGGATTGCGAATCGATCGATGTTGCGGGTGTTAGAAAAGGTGAAAAAAGGGAAATAAATGATTGTAGGTTTTAGTGTCCTAGGCGTGTATGCGCGTTTGTGTGTAAGTGTAAAGAACAACGGTTCTAACGCGCCGTATACACAACAATCTCCTCTTTTTTTTTTTGTTAGGATTCAAGTTGGTAATTTGTTGTCCAATTTTATACAATAGAAAATATACAAAAAAAAAAAAAGAACGATACAACCGTTTGTCCTAGGCCGGCATCCTTCAAAAAGGACGGAACGGTAGGATGTACAGAATCCTGTGGGCTGGATGCTGTTAGCTTTAATTAGAAAG
>KB701537.1:0-24029 GCA_000349165.1 Anopheles christyi | reverse complement strand
ACACACACATAAACAACAGCCAAAAGGGGGTGGAAAGCTGTCAACGGCCTGGCGACGATGACGATGATGCAGTGTACAGATTTATCCACTTTGATTGCGCATTTTAATGCATAAAACTTTTGCTTTTTTTTTGCTACACTGTTCTAATGCCGGAAGGAATGTGTTTTCGTTGTGAAGCTTGAACACTTAACGAGGGGAAACCTCGTACGCTAATACCTGTATCTAAGCAAAAGGGCAATACGTTTCCACTACACTATAAAGCGACACGTAACAGCAAAACTGTACTGTTTGACTGATGGCTGGTAGAGCACACTGGAAGCTGTACAGCTGACACCGAGTCGTAGTAGGCTGTCAAAAACCTTAGCAACGAACGGAATGTTTATCAACACTGATATATCGTTGTCACTGCTGCAGCTGCTGCTGATCTGCCCCCCCCAAAACTCACAATAGCCATAAAGGTGTGTGCAAGCTCACTCACAGTAGCCCTTGCGTTGGAGCGTATTGTTTGGGGGCAACCAATCTCACTACCACACTGACACCGGCAAAAACGTAATTCTCACATGCGCGCTTCGTGCGCTCACGCTCTGGATATATTCGTGCGTCAAAATTCACAACATATTTTCATTGAATTGTGTTATACTAAACACTACATGGGGTTTTCCCCTTCCTACTGGTTGGTTTTTTTTTTTCGATGCAAAAACTGGTTTAACGCTGTCGTCACTCGGTTGGCCCATCCGAACGCAGCACCGGTCTGAATATGACTGAACGATGTGACTCGCTCACATTAACCATCCACCGGTCGTCGGGGTACAGCATACAATCATGCAGGGAAGGCGACGGGTGACCGGGTTGCATCTGAAAGGCTTCGAGCCTTCGAGACACCTCCGCTACTACAGGATCCATAAAAAAAAACACCGCGTACACCGACCTCATTGTAAAAGGGACAGGTTTATGTAGGGCTTTAGTGGTTTGCTGGTGGTTTCGGTTGCCGGCAAGAAACGCCACCAGCGTCAACTCATGCATGGCCTAGGACAACGTTCCATTCGATGGGATTCTGAAGGGGTTTTTTCCTGCTAACATCTTGCCGTGTGCGGTGAGTGCAGTGTGGTGCCATCGAACGAGAATGAAACCGAATCACTAAAAATAACTAGTATTTGAAGCGAATTCTTATCAAACGCATTGAGCCGCTTGAACCGTCGGAACGAATTTCGTTCAACAATTTCGGAATCGTCGATGTGGAACGAATATTTTTTTGGTTACCGACATTCAACCAGTTCCGGTCATTTAGATGGATTCTTCGGACGAATAACTGGATAACAATCGTCGACGTTTGTTAGTGTACCCACGTGTTTGTTAGGCCGGCATGCACGATATAATGGAGCGTACATTAAAAGTTTATTGCATGGGTATTAAGCAAAAAAGATGATTCACACATAATTTTCATATCGGATTTTTATTGCCATTTTCTGGTGGTATGAAAACGATGGCACTACGTGATGCACTAGAATCAAGTGACCACACAAAAATGTTCTTCAAAAGGCAAAAATGCCGAAGAAAATGTAACCGATACCGCTGTACGTATTTCGAAACTAATGACATTTATGTCTGCTAGGCTATGCTATGTTAGCTCAAAAGACTGGCAAAAGCCATAGAAGTGATTCGTGTTTGTTCATAATACTAACATTATCCACCAACTATTCGAGTAAAGACATCGACGACGACGTATAGAACACGAGCCAAAGCAAAGCGTGCCTTAGGTGCATAGAAAGTGCATTGGAGGGTGGTATCTTAGAAAGACTAAAATCTTTCTTAGTAAACCATGGCGGCATTCTTGGATCTAATAGCAACGTAGGATTTTCAATAGGTAAGTTTTAATAATTGACTTTTTAAATATAGTGATGCGCTTCTCCGGTACCCGTTCGCAAGTATTGCCTTGGCCTCGGACCAGTTTTTGCATCTTACCATCCAAGGGCGACTCTCTGGCATTGCCATTATGCAACGTTGTTGCTGTTGCGGTTATGTATACCTTGAATGAAAAAGGAACCGGCTCCGAGCTGGCAGCAGTAGCTGGTTGTAGCAGACGCCAGTCATCGGCCGATGATGTCTGCACACTTGCACTTGTGCGTAAGGAAACTCGGTTTTCCCACCCAGTGGGAACACGTGGTGGGGGTGAAACTTTCATTTTCTTCCACTGTGTATTCCGATTAGAAAAGCATGCGCGTCGGTGTCGGTATAAAAGGGAAGACCCGCAAATGAGATGCACCTCAGGAATCGGTTGCACTTTGCCGCCACACCGTAAAGCAATACATTGTAGGTGGATCAAACATTGACAAACTATAACCGTGACTTGTTTGCCATGCATGATTCTATTCTATCCATTGCATCATCCCTGTTTGTTGGTGAATCGCTTAAGATCCACATTTCTTTGTGCGATCGCCACCGTTTCGAGGCCACCTTTCTCGCACATTGGCCGTGTAGTGCGCGCACCTCCAAATAGTCCGACGCGCTTTTAATCGCCCGGGATGGGGTTGTTTGATTTATGATAACGACACCGCGCTACACCCGATGCCAATGGGCGTTCGATGAAGTGTCGACAGTCGATTGGCGTTATCGCTGCCTGTTTACAGTTGTGCAGCACGTTCTTTGGTGGATGCCGGGTTGCAATGGTGAAATGGGTTAATTTCATGGTTCAAGAGCCTCATCTCTCTTTTGTTTAGGTCCTTGTGGATGACTTGAATGTGCGCAGTTTTGGTGCATACTCATACATTTGGTTCTGATAACTGAATGCATAAAGGTACTCGTTAGCATTCTTGTTATAATAGTATTTTACGCATTTTATAGTTTCATCGATTCATGTTGTACAACAGAGTTATATGTCATATCTTCTTGTATGAACCTGAAATGAGCTTCTAAGACTCTAGGACACGAATAGAATAGTATAGGACATAAATCGATTATCATACGGGACATCTGGATGAAGTTCGGTTATTAAAATTGAAGCCGCATTTAAAGACGGTTTTTAAAATTCTGGCATAAGAAAATATTAAATTGAACAAAATATTGTTTATCTAGAGCTTCAATTCGAAAAAAGTCTTTTTCACAATCGATTTAAACCAGTTTTTTTTAATAAATTTAAATGGATGGTTATAACTTTGACTACGAGAAAGTATTTTGAGAAATGCCCTACATCAACGCAAAAGAACAAATAAGAATATCCTATACATTCCAACGGTAACTTTAAAACTACAGCAACTTTCACAGCATCACCCCCTAAACTGACAGCAATACTGTAAGTTCAAATGACAGCTACCCTCTGGCCCTTTGACAGCGCTTTATTTACATACAAATGCCAACGCGAAACAAAACCGCTGCAGTCGGTGCTCGTGTGCATGCGTGCGTGTGTGTGGTGTTAGTCGGCTAACTAAATTATACCTCTTGTAAGCGGCGAGTATAATGCGACGATAGAAACATGAAACCGTGTTCGCAATAGAAACGTCCTTGAACGGGAAACATTTCCTAGACAGTGTGCCCTCTGTTTCAGTTTCTGTTTGTGAGTGTGTGGGTCTTTTTTTTGTCAGCTTTTTGTCAGTAAAAAATTGATTGATTGATTGCAGTCAGTCCGGTTTGAGTGTGACAACGCAGTGAGCAAACACTTCCATCCAAAAACGGGGTAGCTTTTGGGAAAGGAAAACCCATCCAATCCCAACACCCTTTCTGCACCCACACCAACCCCACCGGAGCAGTGACTTTCATCTTTACCATCATCAAATATTGACCAACGGCGATACCACGGTTCGGGAATGATTTGCTAAACAAAGCGAGGGGTAGATTTCAATTCCAGCAAATCACGATAATGACCGCTAGCTGACGCTGACGGTCGCTTGAGTTGCGATAGAGGAACGGCACACTACGTATCGGTCTCTATCTGTAAAGAGATACGGATTCGCGTGTTTGCGATCCTGAACCAAAAGTGCTAGTATTGGTGGTGGTGGCGGTGGCACGCGCAAGACGCCGTATCGACAGTCGAAACGTTTCCGCCCGAACAGGTGGATGCCGAGGAAGAGAATCGAAAAGAAACGCCGCTCTCCGGTCACCGAACAACATCGAGAGGAGCTCTTATAGACAACCTGTACAAAAAGGCTTTAGAAGGTGTCCCTAACGAACAAGTTGGGGTGGCCGAAATTTGTCACAAACACGTAACAAACGGCATAACACTCGACCGGTCGGTGGCAGGTTTCGCGCAAACGAAATCGGTTTCATTCCAACCCGACGTTTAACCGCGAGTGGGTGCGTGTGCCTAGTGCTGCTACGTGGTGAACTTGAAACTCAAACAGAGAGAAGCATCGAAAGGTTAATCACTTTAATAGGGATTATTTTTTGTGAAAGGTTTTGTAGTGTATCCCGGTAACTAGACGATGGCAAACATGAAGGCTGCCCTTGCCATCGCGATGGTGTTCGTCGGTTGCTGCAGCAACGTCGTGTTTCTCGAGCTGCTGGTTAAGTAAGTTGATGCCGTGTGTTAGTAAAAAAAAGCATAAATTATGTAACCGACCGATCGCGCAAAGTTGCGGTGTCATCATCTCGTACACACAAAAAAATACGATAGTGCGATGCGTGATAAGCGAAGATGCCAAAGGGAAGAGCCGGGTGAAAAACGTGTGTCGCTCGTGGTGTGGCATGTGTGTGTGTGTGTGTTTGCTGGTTTATGGAGGCGGGTGGTGTATCAGCTGTTTCATCCACCCAACACGACATGACAGTTTCTCTTTGTTCTCAGCAATTCGGCAAACATTGCCCTCGACCCTAGTTCGATATGCTAAGAGAGCGCTCGTAAGAGAGGGATTGAAGAGCAAACATAAGATAATGCGCATGTTGCCGGTATTATGGCCTTCGATATTTTACCCTTCCTCCCCTCTCAGGACTGAGATGGTTTATTTATAAACGCGCCACTATTGTGCCATGTTTTTGTTTTGCCAACTAATATACTTCTAATGGTATTTTTAAATCCCTTTTCTGCGGGAAAGGTAACTGACGTCATCAACATTCCGTTTCCTCTATTGGAAAAACTAGTTATTATTAAAAGAAACAACGTCAGGGTAGCATGTTCTTTTAAAATCGAAATTTTTGACAGGGAGATTATTTTAGTTGCAGTCAATTTTAGAAACGACACGTTTAAACATCGACAGCAGGTTGTGTGTTGTGCAAATACCATCGCAAAGCGATATGGAATGATGATGATATGGCAATAAAATGCACCTCCCCGTATCCATCTCTCCAAGGCAGCATGACACGGGAAGAAGCATCGTTGCAATTGCACCTTTAACCTATTTCTCTCTCTTTCTGTCTCTCTCTCGTTCGCCTAATGCGGATGAGAAACGTGCTTCAATCATTGTATAGCGCCAATAACGACACAAACACAACGTGCCACATAATAGTCGTTTGCGTGTGTTACTGCTGGCAGCGAGCCTTATCAAACAAAAAAATCATTGACACTGTTTTTTTTTAAATGCCATTTTAATACTCATGTAAGCCGTAGCAAAACAGTATAATGTGAACATGAACGTTGCACATTTTAATTAGTAACATGTGGACTTTCGAAATAAAAAAAAGGCTCTTAAATAGGGTCGAAACAGTAGCTTTTGAACCATTCCGTACACTTGAAGTTCGTGACGTTTTTTTTCTTTTATTTTCTTCTTTGATGCGAACGCGAATATTGCTGCGGTGTACATTTTTTCGAACATTGTGTACCTATGCACGGACTAATATTATATATTATTATGTAAGAAGGGAGAAAATCCCGCCAAAAAGCACTTTCCTATGTCTCATGTTTTTTGTTTCTAGCTTGTCATTTCGCTTCTTTTTTAATCACAGTCTAAAAAAAAGGTCGTTTGAAACGTCTGGATCTAGTTTTTGCTTATCAAACAAGATAAGGCTTGAATCGATTTAGCAGTTCAACATAAAATGCAACAAAAAACGTATTAATCCCATGAAGATGAACAACGTAACTTACCTTAAATATCTTATTTTCTTCCAACTCCCGTTTATCAACAGAATCGATCCCGGTTCGGGCAATCTAATCACCTTCCTGCAATTCCTGTTCATCGCCATCGAAGGATTCCTATTCACGTCGAAATGTGGCACGGTACGGCCCCGGATCGGATTGAAAGACTACACCATTTTGGTGGTAATGTTCTTTGTAGCGAGCGTGTGCAACAACTACGCGTTTGACTTCAACATTCCCATGCCGCTGCATATGATCTTCCGGGCTGGATCGCTGATCGCGAACATGGTGATGGGCATACTGATCCTGAAGAAACGGTACGACTTCTCCAAGTACCTGTCCGTCGGCATGATTTCTTTAGGCATCGTGATCTGTACGATCGTATCCGGTACGAAGGTGGAAAGCACCCAGGTGCTAAAGAATGCGGCCGACGAGGATCCGGTGTCGGTGTTTTTCTGGTGGACGCTCGGCATAGCACTGCTCACGCTGGCGTTGTTCGTATCCGCACGGATGGGTCTGTATCAGGAGGTGCTCTACAAGCGATACGGCAAACATCCAAAGGAGGCCCTGTTCTACACGCATCTGCTCCCGCTGCCATTCTTTGCACTGCTGGCAAGCAATATCTGGGAACATATTCAGCTGGCGAATGCAAGTCCACTGCAATCGATTCCTGCTCTAGGAATATCCCTGCCTATCACATGGCTGTATCTGCTGGGCAACGTACTGACGCAGTACGTGTGCATCAGTTCCGTTTACGTCCTGACAACCGAATGTTCCTCGCTGACAGTGACGCTGGTCGTGACGCTGCGCAAGTTCGTTTCGCTGCTGTTTTCGATCGTGTACTTTAGCAACCCGTTTACCATACAGCACTGGATCGGTACGATACTGGTGTTCGTCGGGACGATCATATTTACCGAGGTGGTCGGAAAGGTGCGGACAGCACTGAGTCCCCCTACGGTGGACAAGGAGAAGAAAAAGGTTAAATAAGTGAACACAAGCTTGCTTAAATGCTCAAACGTTAGTGAGAGGCTGAAGAAGGTGCGCCCCACAGCATCAGGATAATTACAGAGGGAGAGAAGTAAAAGAAACAGGTTGCTCTATTATTGAAGAGTTAAGGACAATATGTCGTTAACGTTAGAAATAGGGAATCTACATTTTCGAATAGCTTAGCTTCTTTTTTACCATATTGAAAAGCAAACCTTTGAAAGCGATACAGGCATGGCGCTGATAATGTTTGTTCTGTGTTAGAAATTAGTAGCCTCGGTTCATCTTTTGTTTACAACTAAATATTTAACATCTCGTGTAGCTTAGTTTGAAGGGACAATTAGCATCGTTTTGAGGCAATTGGTCGAACGCAATTTGTACGATTTTAGTATTTTAGAAGTAACATTTTACGTCCCAATGATGAATTACTGTAAACGGAACAAATATCAAAACTGTTGAATCGTTTTGCAACACATGCAAATATGTGATTGCGTTTTCTATTTTGGAATAAAAAGATAAATAAAAAGTAATTTAATAATCTAAATTGCAGAGAAGGAAAAACGAATTAAGATTTGCACCGTTTCGCCCATAAAATTCTATTCCGGCTTTTAAAATATGATTGTTGTTTGTTTTTCACCGGGAAGCAAATCCTTCGCCGTGCTGTCAGTGTGTAACTGTCAAGAAAGCAGTTTGTTTATGTTGTGATCGACCCTACTGCGAGAGCTGTTTTTGCCGCACTCGTTCATGTGTTTGGAGGAAAATTCGCCCAAAAAATTGTATAAAAAAGGCATCGCGCACAAACATGTCCAAACGCAAGGCGAGCTATGTAGTGGAGGAAGATAACTATCTTGACGATTTGGTGAGAGATAAGCAGAATAATCAACCCTCCACCAGTAAGCACACCCTTGATTCCGACGAAGAAGACGACAGCGGTGATGATGCACCGTAAGTATCGCAAAAAAGGAGTATGTATGCATTCAATGGGAATTTACATAACTTAAATCGATTTTTATTCACGCGTTTGGTGTTTCCGCTAGATACAACGTGCTCGACGATAATGAGATACAAGGAGAGGAGGATGGATCCGCCAGAATCGATGGCGAAACCAAATTTACCCCGTTCAATATGAAGGAAGAGATGGAGGAGGGTCACTTTGATGCGGACGGGCACTATCTGTGGAAGAAGCAGGCCGAGGTAAAGGACCACTGGTTGGACAACATTGACTGGGTGAAGCTAAAGAACGACCCGAACTACAAGGAGCGACCGGACAAGGGCGAGGAGCGTGGGCTGGCCGATTCCGATTCGGATGAGGACGATGAGGATGCAGGTGGTGGAAAGTTTGACGACATTGGCACATACCAGCAGATGCTTGAGCTGATGGAACCGCGGGAAACAGTCAAACGGGCACTGCAACGGTTGGGCAAGGGTACGGCCAAGCTGACGACCGCCCAGCGCTGGAAGCTGAAAAAGGCGGGCAAGTCACCGGATGAGGCGAGTGCAAAGATAACGAAGCTGACGGAGCTTTCGAATGATATACTCACCAACAACGGGAACATGGATGTGTACGAGGAAACGTTCGAGATGATAC
This sequence comes from Anopheles christyi, assembly GCA_000349165.1. Classification (NCBI taxonomy): domain Eukaryota; kingdom Metazoa; phylum Arthropoda; class Insecta; order Diptera; family Culicidae; genus Anopheles; species Anopheles christyi. The sequence continues at coordinate 15,459 of KB701537.1, read as the reverse complement.
AGAAGAAGGTGACGGAGGCGGAAAAGAAGAAGGCAGCTGCCGCCGGTCCAGAAGAGGAGCTGGACATGTATGCGGATGATTTCGGGAGTCGCGAACAGAGCAAACTTGGTACCGATGGAGAGAAGGATACGGAGGGGTCAAAGAGTTCCAGCGTGCAAAATGACGGAACGGTTGGGGAAAAGGGGAAACAAGATGCGGAACAGGAAGAGAAAAAGGATAAACCGCTTATGTGGGAGTACAAGGAGCGACAGGAGGCGGAAGCGATACTCGGGCCCTATACGACAGAGCAGATGCAACAGTTTGCCGATGAGGGTCGATTCACCAGTGGAGCGTTCGTGCGGAAGGTCGATGATGAGGATGCCCGGTTCTACTCGGCAGCACGGATTGACTTCGATCTGTACCTGTAGGAATGTAGGAAGGGGAACGTACAAAGCCACAAACTATACTAAGCATTTAAGGTCTTCTAATAAAGTTACCATTTCCACGTCCCTTTTCCCAACCATAAATCTTGTGGGTTTCGTTTTAGTGCGAACTTTTCAAACGAGTTTGAATTTTTGCTGTTTTTTCATCCTTGCGTTAAAAATATCACTGGACTTAGTTACCAAATATCACTAGACTAAGAGAGTATACATTCCATTCAGTTTGTGAAGCTGTCAAAAGTTTTTGTGCAGATTCCAAACACAATGGTTGCTTTAATGAAGATCATTGGTAAGCTAAGAGGATTATTTTTCCCAAACACAGTATACAGTCTTGGGTATAACATAGAACAGATTTTTTCTCAACTTTATCATCCCTCTCCGTTCCCCATTGTTATTATGTTGCTTCAACAAGAAACTTTATTTTAAAAAAATCGTTTATCAAAAACTTATCACTTAATACTTCCTACCAGTTATCAATGGGTGATGTGTTCCTAGCTTAATCGTAAGATTACATGCAGTCATGGGGTCACATCTTGGTTTTGTATCTCTGGTTCGGGTTTTTGGTGTTTTGTAAATTCACGTCTTTCCCAAAACCACAAACATCACCTCTAAATGCATCTGCCTCTGCTAACTAAAACACAGTACAAGTGTCATAACTTTTAATTTTACCAGTTACCCCCATCGCTACTGCTGCTGTATTTCCCTGATACAATTCCTTCAGTCCTTTCAAAAGTTAAATAATATTTAAAAAAACACGCACACATTTTTTAACTTATCCGATAGTATTGGAAGGTTGCTACCTATTTGTTGATTAAACTGGGGAGGTGTTTTATAGAGTGTCTAATATTATAGCGTTTTCAGTCCATGAAGGATTTGCGAACACGATGAAAGGCAAGTTATACTATCAGCTTTCCTACCCTTCTTGCGCACACTCGTGTGGCTTATTCGACGTTTGAGTTTTCCGTTTATTCCGGTCTTTTGATCGAGTTTCACCTTTGAGCATTTAATATTGTGAAATTGCTTTGCTACCATTCAAACTGTGAACAGAAGCGGCTTTAACATAAGATTCGTAGGTCATGTAATGTGGTGGTTATGTGTCTGTGTCTTTTTTGTGTAATAATACTTAAAATAATCGTCATGTTCGTTCAAAAAATCTCTTTCGCTAGTCTCGTTCGCCACGAAATAACCACTATATAGCCGATGCTTCCTATAACAATTTTCGAATTGGATCGACGTGCCGCCATTAATTACATTTTTTTACGATTTTGCTTCTTTCAAATTGCTTATTTTTGTTTTTACTTAACGGCTAATCATGAATTGTTGTAAATTATTGTTTGTAACGAAGGAAAAAAAAGCATAAATTACCGAAGACCGCTTTAAGGTCGTTTAGTCGATCGTATTGATTGGCAAACAGAGCGAAAAAGAAAACATTTCAACATTACATTGGTACAAGAATAGAGAAAAAGTCACGAAAGAAAATAGCGCAAAGTACAAAATACAACAAACTAAAAATATAAAGACACATTAAAACATACTGGCTAGAGATTCGGAACGAACATCGGAATGAAATTCCCCATCGGACGCGCGCAAAACGCATACAGCTCGCTCCCTCAAGGAGGCCCGCCTAAGGGACACGCATTTCAACTGGGTCAACTTATACTGCTTCTACCCTGGTGGGAGGTGAGTGATCATCTACAGCTTCCGACAGAGACGCTGCAGCGAGCGACGACTCTGCCGACTGCAGGCCACATTTGGTCGACCGCGCTCCTCCTCTTTGGTGGGCGAGTTCGCGGCCAAATCAGCACAGACCGTGTCCGGGTGATACTCGCACAGACACTTGATGCAGAACCGGAACCCGCAGAACGGTGCACTACAGATGGCATAATCACACTTGGAGTCACGCACGCCTAGCAGATCCTCCCCACCCGAATGAATCGCCGCCCCGGAACTGTCGAGACTCTTGGTGGCTGCACTGCGCAACTTCATGCGCTGTTCGTTACAGCTAGTGTTTGCGGATGAGTTCCGGCGCAAACCGGATGACAGATTGAACGATGTTTCGGTTGCGCTACTGCTGTTGAACAGATTCTTGCGCACCATTTCGATGGTGGAGGAATGAGTATTGTGGCTGCCGGTGCTGTTAGTATGCATCGAAGCAATAGTATTGGTGTCCGGATCAGGTAACGTGTAGGACTTTTCTAACCGAGCACCGACCGCACTAAACCGGGCCGTGGTGCGAGGTTTGCTGTGGGAAGATTTGGAGGTCCTCGAGAGGATGATTCGGCTCGGCTGCTCGCAACGTGGACATGGTCGCAACTGTTCTGATTGCTTCAGATGGGATGCAATCTAAAATGAAAGGGACAAGAAAATGGTTATAAAATTAACTTATTTCATGTTTATCGAATGTATCAAATCTATTTGATTTGTAGCAACTGTTAACTGTTAAACCGACCAACATTGGCAATATAAATTAGTAACCCTTGTTAAAATAAAAATATCATTAAATTAGAACAACAACCCTTCGCAAGCATGTATTTCAAAAATAACCCTTTTTGAATTTGTAAAATATCCCTTTGCAACACCAACTGTCAAACCGTGTGATTTGTAGATGTGTTGGTGTAAAACGTTGATCGTTTTTATGTTTTGAGGTTTTCAATTTCAGAATACAGTAAAGGCATGTGAGCATTAGATAAATAGCTAGAATCGCGTTAATATGCTTACAGTGCGTAAAAATGCGCAAACAGAATAAAAATCATCACGCTATTGCGCATTTGGCATGTTGAGAACTCAATCTGCGCGATTTAAACGCACCATCGTGCCGTCATTTTGAATTGCATTATCGTTCTCGCAGTAGTCTGAGCATCGGTCGTTCGCGTTATTTGTGTCTTCATTGTGCCGGTTTGTTTTCTAGTTGGCTCGATCGTTTAGCACAATTTTCTTTTGTGTTGAAGTGATTTGTAACATTTAACAACGCGTGTCCATGGGGAAGGCACGCGAAATGTATCTGGCACTCTGCCTGCTCGATGCAATCGAAGATGCCAACATTCAAGCGCTGCAGCTGGTGCTCGATAAACACACTGCCAATCCAAACACGATCTTTCCAGAAAAACTCGTCGCACCGATGCATCTTGTAATTGGTGCGGACGATGAATCGTTTGCCTTGCGGGCCACCTCCCTGATGCTACAACGAGGCGGCAATGCCAACCTACCAGCGGCCGAACAGATGCTCACACCGCTTCACATAGCAGCCAACCTCGGACGGGTAGCAATCGTCCGGATACTGCTGAAGGCGGGCGGAAATGTGGAGCTCGTGGACGAGGAAGGCCGAACGCCGATCCAGCACGCCATCGACGGGGATCACTTCGAGGTGGTACAGGTCATACAGAACCACATCTTTGAAGAAAAGATCGACCGAAAGCGTAAACAGCTAATCGAACAGCAGCAACGGCAGCAGGAACAACAAACCGTCCTGTCCCCTAGCATGCGGTTCAAGAAGAGCGTGGCTGGGTTTCTTCCGACGGCTTCCTCGACCCGACTTCACCCAGGCAACGCACTGAACGCCCTGCAAGTGCTGGAAGAGCGTAAGCTAACGCCGAACAAGATACACTACAACTTCGACGCCACCAGCCCATACTACGTGAACATTACGCACCGACGAAAGGATCGTTTCAAAAAACTTTTTCCCGAGGAAATGTCTACTAACTTGGAAAACATTTCACCCACTGTTGAGCACAGTACTGCTGATGAATCTTTAGGATGCGAAATATTCAGCGCCAACGAGAAGGAACACGAAAAGGCGCTCCATAATAAGGCACAAGAGCAGCATGTCCCGAACAGGACAAACTTGTTTGAACTGACGGAGCGCAACTTGAAGGATTTCACGCGCGACAGTGAACCGACGGGCAGGCGTACCTCATTCATCGAGTGTTGGCGCGAGAAGATTGCGGAACTGAGGGAGCGAAGCCGGATAAGCCGACGGTTGGACGACATCGATCGGATATTGAACAGTTTCGCCGAGCACTCGGTCGTGCAATCGTTTATGGACGAGGTGGAAGAAACGTTTGTAACTGCCGCTGATGGGGAGGAACGTTTGAAGCCAATCGACGAGACAGTCATTTCGATAAAGGATGAGTGTCCACAGTCCCCTCCTGTGGAAATGCTTGAAAAAGAAGTCGAGGAGGAAATAGTGAATGCGGTTCAACCACAATTGTAAGTATTGTTATAAAAAAAGTGTGTTCAGTTTCATAAACGATAACCATTCGAATGATTTCTTTTGTTAAATTCATTAGACTGGACATTATCCAAATAAGCGAAGAATACATTCACACGGACGATGAGGCGGGTGTGGTGTTTCGGGAAAAGCGAATGATCACTGCTCCGACCATTCCTACCCTTCAGGTAATTTCGGAAGGAGGTGATCTTGTTCCAATCAGCCCGAAAAAAGTTCCACCATCGATAGGGAAAAGAAATCCGTCGCTTACCAGCCTATCTACCGTGCTAACGTTACCGCCACTTGATTACGACACGGATGCGCTGCGTGCGGAGCTAACCACGCTCGGCGAACCTCCTGGTCCAATTACCAACAGCACCAAAAAGCTGTACTTAAGGAAGCTGGTCAAATTGCGGCGCCATCCGGAACGATTGGCGCATGCGAACGAAGCAAAGGCAAACGCTCAGCCAAGTAAGGGTGTTGATGGATTGAATTTAAATAATCGAACAACATTTAACATTTTGCCACCTTCCTCCCCATCTGTAACAGGTTATTCTGTCGAGCTGATGGCAACGGTACGAAAGGAGGACATGTTCGAAAGTATTCTAGACTACCAGAATTTTGAGGACGAGATGGCATCCGAATTCCAATCCAGCACAACCAAAGTGGCACGCAACTTCCGCGAGGGACATTTAAAGAAAAGCTTCGTTTATCTGCTGCTGGATCCGCGCATAAGCGAAAATCTTCCCGCCCAACACAATCACCTCGAACCACACGAGCTGTGGAAACGCTTTCTAAGCGCGGTTTTCTACGTAGGAAAAGGTAAAAGTAGTCGTCCATACTGCCATCTGTACGATGCAATCAAACTGTACCACCAGAAGGAGGACAGCACCGAAAACCATCCGGTGGCAAATGGCGGTGATTTTACGATTGCAGCGGAAGAAATTATCTTCCAATGCAGCGAGGAAAGCATCGTGTTCGGAAACAACCTGCGAAGAATTGCATCCCAGGTCGGCAAGATTACTAATCGCAAGCAAATGGCGACGGACAGTGCGAAGCTAAACCGAATCATCGATATCTGGTGCGCCGGGAAAGGTGTCGTCTGCTTGCACGTGTTCCACAACATCATGCCAGCTGAGGCATATACGCGCGAGGCGGCCATTATAGATGCGTTTGGAATTCAGAACCTGACGAACTTAAAGCGGGGCGACTACTACGCCAAGTGTCTATCGTGGCCGATGAAACAGCGCAAGCAGCTAGGCATATTGCTGCTGTACAAGGCGATGCTTATTCACCTGGCGGAAGGAGAAACGCAGCTACTCCCAACAGATCTCATTTGAAAGGGGCAAAGAGTTGATAATCGACGGCTGCTGGCGGATATTTAACAGCCATTTGTGATAGACACATTTTAACATTTACTCAACCCACCACCACCCTTGTTCCTTTTTTTTTTACCAATAAACCGTTTTAAATTATTTTTTATAAGCATTTGGCGGCGTTTGATTAATGTGCAAACAACGGGTCGCTTACGTTACGCATGTTGACGCATCAACCATACCATCCGTGTGTGCATTATTTAATTTCCAAAGAAGAATTATGCGAAAGAAGCAATATATGCCGGATTATGAAATCAGTGCGTTAAAAAAGCGCGCCAGAAAAAAACTCGCCCAAAACCTCGCAAGACTAATACCGGCGGCGACCGGAGTAGTGTTACTTCCAAATGTTTTCTTCTTTCACCCCTGCAGGTGTTAGAGGGACACACGCACTTCCATCCAACGATACCAAACAAAACAAATAAATCCACCCAACCGCAACGCGATGTAGCTACGGTGAGACAGAGAAACGATTGCGCCAAAAATCCGACGCCGATTTGTGTGCTGGTAGTGAGGTGTGCGCGTTCTTCAAATGCCCAATCGGATTAAAAGCTCTATCGGGTGGAAACCCTTCCCGGCCATTCCCGGCATTGGCGGGTTCATCGGTTCTTGTATTCTCTCATCCGTGCACGCGCGTTTGCAGCAGAAGAGAACTCGAGCGGGAAGATGATGATTGTTGGCAATTTGTGGCGGGCGGGATCGCGCAGTAGGCGTATTTTGTGGCATTGTGTACCGGGCGGGCGCGAAACAAGCAAGCAGCTCTATGTACATACCAGTGGCAACGCTGTTTACCCGCCGCATCGTCGCAAATGAGAAAGCAATAAGACGTACGCAAGACGTACACGCACACACCAACCACACCACACCACGAAGAACTTACGAGTAAATAATTTATTGTGCGCGTGATTGTAAATCGGACTTTCTGTTCTGATGGCAGAAAGAAAACAAAACCTAATGCCGCGACGACGACGCCGCGCATGGTTATGGCGCGCAAATTTGTCCAAGCGGTCCAAGCGCATTAGACGGTATGGAATGAACTGATTTTCATTCCTCAAGTACAATTAGTAGGGAGAAAAAAAGGGGCAGAAGCAATAGAGTCAATTAATTTTTTTTCTCTATAAATCGTTAAGATAACGTTCCAAATGTAGCCTCAAAAATCTAGAATTAATACTGAGCCGCCTTAGAATTCAAGACGTGCTATCTATTAGATCTCAGTAGAGGGAACGCGTCCAATTCCAAGCAGGGATCTCGGACTGCTCAGAATTTAGATAGCAAATCGCTAGCTGTTCGATAAGCACCCTAACAAGCGCACTTCTAACCCTTTTAGCCGTGGATGTTAATATGATAGAAGGGTTCTTAACTGTTGAGGCATGTCACATCATAAAGTTTTATATTAACAGTCATTTGAGTTACTTTCATTATTTTTAGCATCAAAAAGGTATTTTTTAAAGAAAAACTGTGAAATTTTTGCGAACCGAAGTACCATTTAACATACTTTTCAGAATGCGACAATGATAATTCATTACTGAATGAATGTACAAAAAAATTTAAAATATTCTTTTATATTATTATTTTAAGATTAGAATAAATTGCAAAAAAAAACATGATAAACAAGCATTCTTAGGTTTGTTGCTAGTATCAAAGGCAACGATAGAAAAGTTCACACAGAGGTTAAGGCAATGTGCAAATGGCACGTTAATGCGGTAGAGCTTGGGCCAATACGGCTTGCGCATTGCAAATTTTAGAGAAAATTGTTTAAAGTAGACACATTTTGTTGTTGCTTGCTGTTGTTAGTCTAAAAGATGGATTGCCCATCAGATGGATGGAAGATTGAAAAGATTGCAATAGATGGATATTGATGCAAAACTGAGTGGAAACCACTCAGAGTTATACGATCCGAACCCACTACAAATATAATTTATCACGTGAAATCACTGTCAAATATTTAATAATAAAAACATACCTTCTGATTGGTGACGAATTTTCGCATCGATGGACTAACCGCGGGCGACTGCACTACGACACTGTTCGTTCCACTCGCCGCGAAGGACGACCGTCGTCGGCCTAGCTCTGTTCCTGAAACATTCACAATCGACGTGCGCGCAAACGATGCATTTCCAACGCTCGCATGACTGTTATCTAGCGAGTTGCACACCTTAAACGGATGCCGCTTCGGTACGATCGGATCAACCATCGGCAACGGAACGACAGCAGCTTCCTGCACCGTGCCTCCGTTATTGTCGCCATTGAACGTTCCGCTTAGGTCCGGGAGATTCTCCAACTCTAAACCAATGGTGCTTGGTGTGAAGGACCCATTTTCTCGCCGCATACCAACACTGTTTTCCTTGTGTTGTTCCTGCAGCTTCAGGTAGTGCTGCAGTCGCTTCCTGCTTTTCGCATGGTTCTGGATGATGGCTTTCCAGCCGCGGGATACTCGCACCACCTGTACCAGATCCGTATCGGCCAGATACTCGAGCAGTGTTTCCAGTGCATCCGGGTTGCGCTTGCTTAGCTGGTGCAGAATGTTAATGTACTCGAAGCCACAGTAGCTGTACGGTTTGATGGTCTTAAGGCTTTGATTTTGGGCGCCTTGTAATCGGCGCGCTTTCGGTGAAACCGATGCACGTACGCTGTGACGCGAGGAAATAGAGCGCACGCTCCGTGCAGGGCTGGAAGTGCAGGAGGTTATCGAGGAGAGGGATGTTCCGTTTGTACCGAGACGTTTAAGCTTTCGGCCAGATTTTGTTACGGAGGGTGGGGTTTTCGGGAGCGGTAGTTTGCCGGTTAAGAAGTGCGCCTTCACGGGTGATTCCTCCAGAATGGAGTTCAGGGTCGGTGCGTAGGAAAAGTTGGACGCATGTCGCACAACGTAATCGTCTACTACAAATGAACCTTCGGATTCCGGTGCAGCCAGTTCCGGATCGATCAGGTTCGCTTTCGACGGAGTTAAGCTGAAATCATCAAACGAAGGCACGGTGGTTACGGTTTTCTCCAGCTGCTTCGACGGGTCGTCCAGTATCGGTGCATCGAGCAGGGTGGCCATATCTAGCGGCGGAACAATAGCTTCCGTCTGCGGTTGGGGATGAATTTCCGCCAACACTCGGTGCTCTTTTTTCTTTTCCGGCGTATGTTCCAGTGCACGGAATGCATTTTGACGCACCAGTGGACGCGCATTGCGAACGTTGGATTGAATTTTACTCGGACTGAAGCTTTGAAACTTGCGGAACGATCGCTTCACCATGGGCCGGTTCTCGATCGCATCCACCTGCAAAAATGAGGGCTGCGAGCTAGCCGTTTTCGGTGTGCTGGAACGCATCAGATCCTCGATGCCACGGTCATGGTGCTTGCGGCGCTTTGCATTGAGGATGGGCGAAATGTCTTCCAGCCGGCGGCAGTCGACATCGAACGAGTCATTTAAATCCTGCGGCTGGTTTTCATCTGTCGGCAGTACATCCCCGTCGGAGTAGAGCTTCTCGCGGAAGGTGGAATGTTTGCGCTTCAGGGATCCTGCCTTTGCTTTGTGCGGTGTAAGCTGGCTGCTCGGTTGGCTGGCGGAACGGTTTCCGGTGCGAAGTGGTGTTTCCGGCATTTCGAACGAAACCGACCTAGACAGTCCGGGCAGCCGTTCCGGAGTGGAAGGGGCAAGGAACGATGACGAGCCGCTCCCGGCGGACGTCCCACCGGAACCATCGTAATCGAAGGCGATCGGTCGGCGGGCCCGCCTAGAACGGTCCGTACTTTTCGGTGTCGTCAGATGAATGTTCGATAGCAGTGCCATACTGGCGGCCGTCCTCGGTGTGAGATTAATCGCACTCATCGGACCACTGCTACTATCGTTCATGCTGCAATCAATCTCATTGGCCTCGTCGATCGTTGCCAGCGTTACGGAGGAGATTCCATGACGGGAGGAAAGATTAAACGTGTTGTTTGGGGTCGTGGACTGGTAGGACGTGTAGCCACTGTCCTGTCCGAATGATTGGCCTCCATCGTGCGCGAGTCCTTCAGCCGCCAATGGTCCAAGATCTTGAACCCACTTAACCGCCGGAGGAAAGGATGGCCGCAGAGCCGCCTGCTGCTGTTGCTGCTGAACGTCTTCCATCCGACACGTTCGGGCAGGATGCTTGATGAAGAAGGCGCCCTTTTTTCAATGCACCCCTGTGCGCTGTGTGCTTCGACAAGCGCCCTAACGTTTCTCTGCCAGCTCCTTTTTCTATCTCTTTCCTTTTTCTTCTTCTACGCCAGCTGCGATGTTGTTACGCTTTCCCCGTTGCATACGAAACGGACGAATGCACACACTCACTCACACATTGATACACATGCACACTATATACGAGCGAACGCGCGCACACACATTGAATACATGTAGAAAGTGGCGGGGCAGGGACGAGAGTTACGATTTCTTTACAGACATTTTCGGTTCGGATTACGGACATTGGTTGGTTGTTCTGGCTTCATGGTAAAGAGTTTGTAGTTCTGAGCGATAAACGTATTCACAAAACGGGACATACACACAAGCGCGCGCGCTTACCGATACACCACAAACACTCGAGAGCTTTATGCGCAACTCCCGTGATTAATCCGTAATGCAAAGAGGAGTTTAGCGCTTATCCTGTTCCCCAGAAATAGCATACTTCTACACGGCAGAACGTTTTGGCGGCACACCGTGGAACGAGCGTTCCGCCTAGACTGTGGACCGACGACACCTTCTCGAGCGCGACCCTAAAATAATGCCTCCGTTTTGCTTCCCGTTGTTTTTGCGTGTGTATGAATGAGCGTTATGAGAACAACTCGACCAGAAAGTGGTCTAAAGTGGTGTTGGTATGGCAGTTATTTGAGCGAAGAGAAGGTTTAGAAGGGATGGTTGAGTGATCGTAAATGACCGTTTGCTATTTTGAACGGATTATTTGCCAATTTGTGCTTGGAAAGTATATGTTGACTCAAAAATGAGATGATTTTCATATTTGTGTATTGCATAGATTGATTTAAGAGGTTTCATTGGGAAATGAAAGTAATAATGGAAGTTTTTTTTATAGTAAAAGAAAATCCTGCTTCTTGGGCATCGAATGTCATATATGCTGGCAGTCTATGCCTTTCGCGGTGTGAGATGTAAACAAATAACAAACGAATTTTCGTTGATTTTCCCTTTTTTAGTTCCGTGCGCAGAAAACATACAATACCGTTCGGAAGGAGAAATCTCGACATTACCATCAACGGCAGATCGAATGGGTGCCTTCCAGTGGCCATGGGAGTATTCGTTTCCACCCTTTTTCACGTAAGATCTCACCAACTCCCTCAGTGAAGACATTAATGACTAAAACACTCTTTAATACACCCTTGTACAGAGTGCAAGTGCACGCCAAAACAAAGGACCAGCAGCTGGCCACCTGGAAGGAGCTGGTGCTAAACTATCAAAAACATGAGGGCCAAGCGTTACTGAACATTGCCGAAGATACGCCCCTGTTCGTGAACAAGGAGCTTTCCCGCAAACTTGCTCCCGAGGCACGGCTTTGGATAATGGAGGAGCTTGCTAAAACGGGTCACGCTGCTACCACAGACAAGCGGAAACAGCAGTGGGAGGTATACTGGCACACGCTGGACGAGTGGAGCAACATCCTGTACGAGTGGGCCGCTGCCAGCGGGACAACCAACACGGTCTGTACGCTGTACGAGCTGGTGGCGGGTGACAATACGGTCGGCGAAGAGTTTCACGGACTGGACGAGGGTGTACTGAAGAAGGCACTCAAACTACTGGAAGCGCGGGGCAAATGTGAGCTGATAGCATTCGACGATAATGAGGGTGTGAAATTTTTCTAACACCGAAACTCTGTAACTGGGTAAAGGAAGTGATCGGAAATACACGCTGGAACGAAAGGAACTAGTCGGATGTTGATGGAACCGGAAAAAAACGACCAGAGAAATCAAATTCCAAATTTTATTAATCTTCATTCCCGTTTTGTTTTTGTTTGTCGCTAGATGTTGTTACACACTTTTAAACCGTCCTGGCTGTGACCGCTGCGGCTACTGCCCTTAACCACCTTGCATGTGGTTTTTATTTCTCTTTCTCGGTATCCTGATAAGTTGAGCTTAATAGCGGTTCTTCTTTTCGATGCCTAAGAGGTTTCCTTATTTTGTTACTGGCCTTCCTTCTTGTGTCCTTTGTGGAGGTGGTTTTCGAACATTTGCCTGATGTTAGCCTTAAAATTTCCACTTCACTTTCCAGTTCCATTTTCGAAGATCCGCTTGCCTATACCGGCTATTCGCGTTTCCTTAGATAAAGTTTTGTTTTTTGTTGGTACGATACGTGTTTAGCTATGTTTGTTTGTTTGTTTTCTTTATCCTTTAAATGATTTGCATTTTGCAACACCGATTCTAGTAAACTTGTTTTGTTTCATTGTTATTTTTTCCTTCGCGAGAAATGCATGTGTATATGGTGTTATATTGAGTTTTGTCATTTATTCACTTACGCCATTTTTACTTGTGTATACTTCCCATTTCGCCTTTTACAATTTCTGTTCTTTTTACTCACAGTTCTACAAAGAAAGAGGGATCTTATTTTGTGTGTTTTTCATTTTGCTCTTGCTGTTCTGTATTTTGTTGAAGGTTTGAATTTGCATTTTTTCTCGTTTGATGAAAAATAAAAACACAAGTAGGAAATAGATTCTTATCGTTCCAAACTACTACTAGTTTTGGTTTCGAATATTGTTTTGCTATAATATGTTTGCCTCTGTTTGATGTTCTGTATTTCTGTGTTTTGACTACCATCAACGTTTTGCTTGTTTGTTGTGCTTTCCTTTCCATTGTATAGTACTCTTTCGCAGACTGTTTAACGACAATGATTGCATGCGACAAAAGATTGATTTATGGTTACAAAACCACACGAAAACTGGGATTTGTTTTCTATGTTTTAATGTTTTTTATATTCAAATCAACTAAAGAAGAATTTATTCATTACTTAACCGAGCTTGTAACGGTCGTGTTTTTTTTCTTTATAATGTATGTATTCGAGTTTTACTTCCGTTTCCGTGTTTTCGTGTTCGTACGTAAACGAAACGGAAAATGTAATAGAAGTTTACTAGTGGTGGTAAACACCTTCCTATCGATGGTGCACTCACTACACGCACGCCACGCGGGGTCACGAGGCCCTTCCTCCTCCCTGTGTTAATAGTTGTAGTAGAAAAAATAAAATTTGCACAGCATTTCACAATAAATATAGAAATCAATAGTGTATCTCAATCCATACATTATTTCATATTAATATTCATAACAACAACAAAGTGCATGCTAGGCTAGGCGTATTCGTATATTAGTTAAATAATTATCTCTGTTATGCTACGCATTGATTTGTTCCTTCTTTTTTTTCCTTCCTGCTTCCCGAGCAATTGTTTTGCACAACACACGCACACAGAAACGAGTTTCCAACTCATCTTATGAGTTTGTTGGGGAAGTTTTGTTTTTGTTTTTGTTGGTTGTTGCAGGAGCCTTACTTCCAGAGCCATTTGGTATTAAATATAATAATTTCCTATCCACTTTTCAAGTTAGACTCGATGATAATAACAATAATACAACTACTAGTGAGTTTGTGGTGTGTTTGTGTGTGAGTTTTGTATTGTTACTGAAGGTCTTCGCTTTGCATTTTAGCTCAGGTTTGGTTTTCATGTTTTTGATTACCGGTTTCTTAAAGAAAACTCAACCAATGCATACATTACGCATCGTTTGATGAAACGAAATGATACAAAGCTGACTAACATAAACAGCTAAGGAAAAGAAAAAAAGGGGAAAATATGTTAATCCTTTAAATCGTTTCTCGCTTCCTTTCGTGTTCCGCGACGACATTTTTGGCAATATGGGGCGATCTTCGCTAGTGAGTTGCATTGCTCTACATCACCTACACACACTGGCACTGCCAACTAGATCATGCTGAGTGCATCTAAAACGGGACAGCTGCTCTAACATTGAAATGTAAGTAGAGAGAACGGGTTTGCTAAAAACGCCGTTTATTTCTTTTCTAGCTGTATTTGCTGGTATTTTTATCTTCTTTTGTTGTGCAATCTCACATGTGATTTTATATAGCCAAATGCTTCACCTTTGTAGCTCGGTTAGTAGTTAGGGAGGGGTTTTTTTTCTCTTCTACCAAGTGCATAGGTTTGTGTTTAGAAAAGTGTTTTGTCTTCAAATGAGTCGCAGAAACCGAGTTACAAAATCGGCAGTGATTTGGCCACAACATTTAATAGACGTGCTGGAAGGGGAGCAAAAAACAGTGATTTCTAGAGACAACAACACAGCTATCGAGCTTGTGTTGAAGAACTAAAAAGTGATGTTAAAGACATAAAAGAATGTGTAAGCCACACAGAATATAAGAGAAAGTTATAATAAACACAAACATTTCATAAAAACATTGAGAAAAATAGTGATTTAAACATGGACGCTCCCTTTTGTACCACCGGGGACGCACGCTAGCCGTCCCGAAGCAGTCATCAAAATCGATTCACTCCGTGCTAAATGTGTTTTACGGCGCGTACACACTTGTCGGCAAATCTTCCTCTTTCTTTCCTTCTTTCTCTCTTTCTCATTCTCTTTCTCTCTCTCTCTTTGTTGCTCTCAAATTTTTCTGCTGCTTTGTTACCTTTCTCAACTTTGTTATTTTGTTATTCATCATATGCCCAACATCTGTCGTCGCGTTCTAAAACCTACTACTATAATTTGACTTTATCATTTTCACCATTTTGCTGTTTGTTTTGTAGTGTGTGTGTGTGCTATGGAGAGTGCAAGTTAGTAGTTTGCAAGATAATTTAGTTTTGTTTCACTTTTATTTCGTGTGTTGTTTGTTTTCCCTCTGCTTCATTTTTGTAAGCGCAGTAATTACTAACACCATCTACCATCGACATCGTTTCATACCAGCTAAGCGATACATGGGTGTCCGAAGATTCTATTCGCTTTTTCCTTTGATTCTTTTTCTCCTCTGTTTAAATCATTGTGTTTCTTTGTTTGCTTTTTCTTCCTTTTTCTTTTTCTTCTTGCTTGCATCATTTTACAATCAAACGTTCGATCAAACGTTTTATCTATGAGTTATTGCTTTAAGAGATTTCGTACAGTTTCTTATGTTTTAGTTTTTGTTTTTCCGTGTCATGTTGTGTCGTGTGTCTGCTGGTTTGGGAAATAAGGTATTTGTTTTGTGTTTTGGAGAATTGAAAAACAAAAAAAGCGGTTGGTGTCAAACGCTGATCCGAAAGGCAGTATGTTTTACACCCCTCTATCAGCACAAATTGCAAGTACGACATATTGCTTCTGCTAATGAAAATTTACACGTCTCGTGATGGATGCAAGAAGGGAGATTTTCCTAATCATTTCCGTTATATAGTTGATACATGGTGGTTTTAAAATCGAGCTCGTAAGTAGCTTTCTTTGTTTTTGTTTTCGTTTCATTTTTCGATTGCAAACTTGGTAAGGGATGTGTATGTGT
>KB701526.1:4655-26751 GCA_000349165.1 Anopheles christyi | reverse complement strand
AATTATTCTAGTTAAGCTAACAAATAATTGAAACACACATAGAAAATAAGGAAAACTGAAGAGTTGGATACATAGTAGGATGAATGCATAGCAAAAATCAAAAATGCCAAAATAAAGGACAAAAATTGACGATTTGAAGGAAATATTTATCGACTACAATTAAATTAATCTATTTATTTGTTTCTCCAAAAAGTGTATCTACATACTTTAGTTTTGCAGTACAAAAAACTACCATGTACAGTAAAAATTAATCAAGTATTTCTGTTTTGAAACCATAATTCTCCTTTAGCATCATCATGTTATCGTGAGAGAAAAAAATACAACTCTTGTGCCTCTAACAAAAACCAGCGTCAAAAGCTTTCCACGCATTACAATTGCTGTCTCATATATTACCCCTGTTGACATCGGCGTCAGTCAAACACGCCTGCGTATCCTTCTTTTGTGTAACATATTGTCCACCAAAAATAAATGCCAGCCAATTTTGCCATTCCAGCGGCGTGCTTTGGCACTGTCCACCGTTTGTTTCATTCAACCTTACTTTGTTACACGGCCTCCCATCTACGGTTTCGAAGCATCTCCAGCGAAAGAGCGCCTGGTTTTGTGCGCGTTTCATCGCTAACCGTTTCCTTTTTCGGGTAAAGATGTATTCATATCTTTCATTCGATATCGAACACCGGTTCATCACAATGGATTTGAAAAGAACCTCCTCTCACCCGTTTTTCCAATGCCCGATGAGCTCGAAGTACATTATTTGAAACCAAACCCTATGCCCAGGAAAGGCACGCTCCCTTTACATCAAACTCCTTGCTGGGTGGTCCCCGGCAGCCAACTAGCCCCTCTCGACTTTTGCACACGTGAACCCTCTTCGGCGTAAACCTGGCGGCCGTACAAACTCTAGTAAAAGTCACGGCTAATGATGAACCATACCGGACCATGCAACACGCTTGAACGGGGCTTGAAATGTTGTCTTTACAGCACAAGCGTTTGCAGACTTTTTCATGTGCTCGTTTTTGGGGCCACCTTTAGTGTTTCTCGGTAGCGCATCTGCCGGAGGGGACAATCGTAAGCATTGCTCCCTGCACTACGGTACGCTTCATATGCAGTGACCCAAGCAATTAACTTACTTCATCCGGGAGGGAGGACTCTTACCCGTAAGGATCGTAAAAAAAGTGTCATTTGTTTGCCGCATAAAGACGAGCTACGGTTGTCGCAAACTTATTTATCGACAATATGTTTATTTAGAAGGAACTATAGAGTGATTAAAAAGTCTTTAGGTCTTGTAAATCTTGCAATGTTGAACAAAAAGCTACACTATTTATAACTTTCTCACGTATATTCGATAATCGGAAAATCACGAATGAGAATTGAAATCTATTGGCTTTCATAATAACTGAAAGTGATAAGCATAACAACTCTTTAATGCCTTAACGAAAATAATTGGATATTTTTGTTGATAGAAAACCATCACTTATTCAAACTGCCTACAAAAAAAATTGTCAACATTCTCTCAAGAGATAAAATTTTCCCACAGTGAAAAGGAAGCACTAAACCCGATCGAAACCGAACAACAGGATGCGCAACCGATTTCCCAATGCCCTTCGACCTTTTTTCTGCCGTTGCGCTGGTACCATACCTACAATCACTAATGAATCGCATCGCAATTCTCCATCCAAATCTTGTCCCTTTCTAAAAAAAAATGTACACTCACACAGTCTCCACAAGCAACACGGACAAAATAGTAGAATGGGCTCATCAAGTGAAACTCATGTTCCCTTCATTATCTCCCAAACGGGCAAACACACACAGACCGACTCACGCATACACAGTGGATGCACCATCCCAACGTGCCAACGCCTTTCAACCCAACAGTCGGGTACGATTGCACATGCACATCCTAAAATCAACCACCATCCACCGAGCCTCTTCTTTAATACCATCCAATGCAATCAGCTGTACATTCGATCACGCCCGCCATTGCTTGCTTACAGGCAGCGATCGCAATCGAAAGGTGCATCGACGTGTATTGCATTCCGACGGTACGGAAACGAGCTCCACAGAGGGCAGTACAAAAGGGAGGATGCGCGGCTCTAAACAAACACAACCCAGGCACACGCGCGGCTCGACTTTCCGCCTCGATTTTGGAGCGTCGCAAAAGGTGAGCTTCTAGATGAATGCCAAACAGAGAGAGCCCACCGTTTTACACTGCTGCAAACGCAGTGCACCAGAAAGAGAAGCGTGAAGCGTGAAAAAGATCGATCGTGGAAGAGGCATCCAGCGTGAAGCGCATGATCGCATGATTCCGGGCACCCGCGTCTTCGGGGTGGAGATGCTGGGCATGAGCTCATAAATGAGCCGGTAAATAATTCTCCCACGCTCGTCCAACACGATATTTCAATTCCCTTCTCCATTCGCACGGACTCGCCCCCACCCCGCGCAAGACTACACCCAGAGCCTAAAACGGATCGCACCCTCGCATTCGTTCGATCTTCGTGTGCGCCATCCTTTTTTTTGCCATCCGTTATTATTATTATTATTAGAGACGCTATGTTCTTTTTCTTTATGTAATAGATGCTAAAATGCGATTTGCGTTCGAACTCGACGGTGGTGGCAATCGGTGGTGGTGGTGATGATCTTCTCTCCGACGAGAGACGTCATTCAAAAGATTGGGAGCACAAAAAACGCCCGAACCCAACCCGGATTCACGTAGCAAAACGGAGCAAGAGGAGGGGTCAGGGGGCCTTTTTGAAAGGGCACAAGGCTGGCTTGCAAGTTCACCATTCTCTCCACCCAAGTTGAGTTGGAGGATGGGAGCTAGACCTAGATCAAACCCCTTTTTCCGTACGATTGATGGCGGTGGCTGAGGTAGAGCATGAACGCCATGGAACTGTGCCGCAAAGTTGCACAAGATTCGTTTTCTACACACAAACACATTTTGGAAGATGTTCTCCACACGAATGCCGTGACGCGGGTCGCATACTTGCACCGCCGTCTTAAAAGGAAGGGTGGAATCGGAGGCGGAAGCCTGATCATGGAACCATTTATTGTACGTCGTCATTCTCTTCATCTCTTAACCACGGACGTTAGCATCATGCAACGCCCTTCATGCTGTTCTCCAAATACCGTCCAAAGGCTGGGGCGGAGAACCATTTCTGCCAGATCACTGGGGCGTGTAGGGGTGTGGGCTAAAAAGTAGCTCATAAGAGCCCATCGCTGTGTGTTGTCGTCTAGAAAAAGGTTAC
Organism: Anopheles christyi; assembly: GCA_000349165.1. Lineage (NCBI taxonomy): Eukaryota > Metazoa > Arthropoda > Insecta > Diptera > Culicidae > Anopheles > Anopheles christyi. Next base: position 23,512 of record KB701526.1, on the reverse strand, counting down.
TTGCTACTAGCACATCTCCCGCTCTGGAAGCTCCATGGGCGTCCTCACGCGATGATGGGGCAGGTCCGGATCCTGCGTCTCTACACGTACCGTACTCAGCAAGCGCCGCTACGGTCCGTGTGAACCAGCTTGTAAAGCCCCCAAAAAAAAAAAAAAATCGTCTCAATGTGACGCGAACTTGCGCCCCTTGGGTCTAAGCTAAATGCTCCTACCCTTCTTTCCATAGAGGATGAATCGAGCAAACAGTACGAACGTACGGTTACGAACCCGGGAGCCGAGATGTTTCCAGTTTTCCTTTTTCCCTATATTGGTCCTCCCGTTCACCTCACCCCGCCGTGGGACCAGTAATAGTGGTCCACATATATGTGTGCTTAGCTAAGCCCGCTTACCGTCAGGTCGTCGATCGATTCTGAAGTCCACAGGCTCAGGCAAGCACGAATAGACTGCAAAACGACCAGATTTTTGTGGAACGCGAGATAGGGTCGCGCGATGGAAAAGTGCTCGATAATTGGGTTGTTCCCACGCACCGTAGCGAACCGTTGCAGTTTGAGGTGAACTTCAAGTCAAAGCTCTGGAGTCCGGAGTATGAGATGGAGGAGTCGTTATGCTTACGGTGTGCAGTGTTTGAGAACTTGTCAACTGGGTGTGTCAATGTTGTCGGACCCATGTAACTAGAAATTTCAATGATTGATTTACAGTGAAGACACAGGCAAGAAAAGATCCTCAACAGTTGTACAAATACTTATAAACACACTCTGTATGCTCATTTACACGCGTATTCGTAGGATGCAAATCGAACCCTGTTCAGTACAATTAATGCAAACAAACATTGTCTAACCACCACCTTCTATCTTCTCCAACAGGCAGAGGGCCCACCAGTCCAGCTAGAGCCCGTCGACCTCAGCGTTCGCTCCCCGCCAAAAGGTAAGTCTGACCCCCCTTTTTCACGCACGTTTTTCACTCTTTGGTCACGTTTTATGGTCTTGCAAAGGGAAAGAATAATGCACACTATTTCACAACATTTGTTTCACTTTAAAGTGGATCTTGACATGTCCTAAGAATTAATTTTGGAACTGCAGTTTTAGCTCGGAATATAATGATTTTGTTTGTCTAAATTATTTATATTAATGGACTCTTTCCAAATAATGGTAGATAGTTGACAACCTTAGGAGCTTCGCTGTTATGGTGAATCAATTGTCAGGGCATGTTAAAGCATATTTGCTGATATGCAGTACACGTAAAGCTGCTTGAACAACAAGTATTTGGGTGGAAAACAGTAAATCTGTCATGGATTTATCAAAAAACACATCACAACATTATTAAACGGTTTAATAAATTGAGCAATACATCGAACTGCAATGATTTAATTTAATGAGTTGTTGAAAAGTTATTTGAAATAGAAAACAACTTAAATGTTCCGTGATACTTAAAAAACTCTGCATGTATGCGCGGGAGAGATGATAAAAAGAATGGGCCAACTGCTCGGCAGTGCCCGAGTGATATGGAAGCGTTCTGAACAATGTAATTTTAATCCGAAGCTAAGCTAACTTGTATAATTACAATTTCAACTAATTTCGTATGGCGGTAGAATCTCGTGTCACAGATGACATCAATCGTGCGTACGACCCGTCGCCGTGCAGCGAGAGATCACCGATGACACAGAAGAAAGACTACCATTAGAGTTGTGACGCATGCCACTGGACAGATCTGCAAACTAAACTGTTTTTGGCGATCAATGTTCAGTTATCGTGCCATCACATACGAAGACACACACCTCCAAGATACCTCCGCATGCTGTTTGTTATTATATACCGCTTCAACTTCAACCGAGTTCTAGCGATGCATAAAAATAATCTTCTATTTCACTCACGCATTGGCTATACAACGGTGCTGTTAGTGCGCATGCTTTCAAGCTTCGCACTTTTCCCTTCGTCTCTTTTGTATTCTATTTTTAGTTCTCCCTTCCAAACGTTCTCTAATGGAACCCTACAACAGTCGACGCTATTAGAGAGGGGATGCACAGAGCAACACACGAGCGAAAAAGAGGGAGAACGCGTTTGGCTTGTTTATTTTCGCTATTTTTGAACATTTTTACTGCTAGATTATTTTTGTTTATGTTTCCCTGAAGGCCAAACGTGTTTTTATTTCAAAATTACAGCTATCATATATGATAGCCAAGGCAGTTAAAGCCTTAACTACACGCTTTCGGCTAAAAAACGCTTTTGCAACAATTCGCATACATCACAGAGTAATCAGATCAATTAAAGGCATTGTTAAGCTTAATAACAATGCTACTTTGCCGCGTTGGAACCCGCGTCTCAAAACTGGAGCTGCTTTCTTTTTGTTCAACGCAGTGGTTCCCAAACTCTGATCATCCCACGCCCACTTTTCATTCATCATTGCTGTTAGCGCCCATTAAAACTTCAAAATGCATTTACGGTGATCAACCATTTGCGGGAGATTTTTCCTTTGGTTCTACTGTTGTCTATTTCCTGTTGTTCTTCAGTTTATTAATTGGAATAGACCAACACCGATTTACTTTGACAAAAGCAAAGGAATTTTTTATCAATCTACCACAATTTACGATAAAGGTCAATCAAGTTACACAACGCAATCAATCAAAGCATGCAATGCGTTAATAATTAATTAATTAATTTATTTATTTATTTTATAGATAGTTTTTTCCTTCCCTCCTTCAAAAGTATCTTATCTAAATTATGATAAAACGTTTTTTCTTAAAGTCCAGGAACTTAACTTTGTCCTAGACAATGCGTTTGCCAACTGCACATGTTTTGGTCTACATCGTGAAATTATTGTGGAATATTTAACCACGTGACTATTTTATTCAGCACATATCAGGGATAATGAAGCTAAAATAATGTAAAACTGCCTTATTGTGAGGGGACTTTCATTTATATTAGAGCTCCATTCAATATGTTTATCAATGAAAGATCGTTAAATAAAGGAAATTAGGCTTTTCCAATAGTTTCTTTGTTTTTTTTATAATTGTTTGTTGTGTAGTTAGATAGTAATTTATTGTCAAATAATAACCCCAAGCATGCCGTATGTCCTACCATTCATTTTTTTTACGTGAAAGATATATGCAGTTATGACGATGATGATCGATATTACACAAGCATGTTGAGAAATTTCAATTATTTCATGTAGCTGTAGTAGATTATGAAATATATGTTTGCAAACTTGGCATTTTCCTTTACCTTGACATGGTGAAGTCTCAATTATCAGCTTTACCTTCTTTACTCAATTAGGTGCTTTTCAGGCAAATATTTTCACGTCCATGAGAAAAATTGACACATTAATCCGCAAATCTTTATTTTGCATTTTCTATTCAATTCTAACAAGATGCTTAATTTTGCACCTCTGCTACTTGTCCTCTTCAACACTTAAACCTTTCACTTGCGATGGTCAAATTAGATAAAAGTTTGTAGTCAAACTGCAGTGTGTCCCCACAAGGTACACTGTATATTGCATGACGTAAAAAAAAACAAAGATTATGCTCAACTCGTGCTTAACGCGCGAGCTCATACCGCTCGATCTTATCAACGATAAGCCATCTACAGACGCTCAGTAGACTCCTACAAACACTTATTTACTTCCAGCTGGACTCCAGTGTTTGTCCTTCAGCCGACAAACAGCGAGTTAGTGCTAGAAGCTGTTCCAACATGGACCCATAAGACGATGAGATGCGCCACCAATCTAGCGCACGCGCTGGATGATTGGCCCCTGTGTGATTCGTTTTTTTTTTGTTTTTGTTTTAAGCTTTTTTCGCGCAAAACGCGTCAAACATGGTGCACAAGATCCTCCTCTGCTGAACACCTTATCACCGTGCCGCCATCACACAAACGGCGCGTTCCGTCTGGTGAGCAACGTAGTTGGCTACCTGTGCAAGCAAAAGTTGGAGAAATTCTCCGACTAACCCGGAGGGGTGCACAAGCGATACTTAATGCGCGCTTTAAGGCGAATAATTGATGCGCGAGATGCTGTCAGCGATACGGGACAGCACGATACGCAGTCGTCTTCCTCGGCTTATTGACGACGATGCGCCAGTGCAGCATCTAAGACCATTCGTGAAAGGTACAACCACTGGTCATTTGACCAGCGCTGGGAGAAGGGACAGTTTTTTTTCTCGCTTTCCTCATCGCTCGAATGTGAATTGAGACAAGCATCTAATCATCGCATCGAACCGGCTGACGATGGAGTGCTGATTTGGTCGTTAAATCGAGAACGTCCTACCTTGGAATGGTTTGAGGCGTTGAAAGCTGCTACACCGTTGGATGATTTTTTAAGATACTCGGTAGTTGTGAGAGTGATTCGCAAATGGCCGGTGAAAGGACACTGTATAGAAAGAGCGAGTGGTATTCGGATGTTTGAGAGTTTTACACATGGTCTTGAAATGCTACATTGCAATCTTTGAGTTTAAGGAGATATATTGAAAGTACCTTTGTTTGACTATTTAGCATTGGTTATTATCCAATCGTAGTAGAAGGAAATTCGTGTACCTATCTGTACATTTTCCACCTTACACTCACCATGGCTAAAAAGACCTACCAAATACACGACATCAAGCACATCCTCCTCCTCGGTGCGATGTTCCCACACGATTACATCACCTATTCTAAGGCACCTGTTTGATACTCGAAATACACCTTCCGGTTGAGCTTTCAGTAAACACAGCTGCCCAGGAGCAAGAGTAGCTTTCAAACTCTCCTCACAGTCGCTCTGATAAACGGGCGATATTTTTTCAAAAAATGTTGTCTCTCGTTCTACATACAAAAGGAATCAAAAGATTGTTAGTTCAAAATATTTGTTTAATGTTGTATAAGACTCCACCAAATGGACGATTACCTTGACTCATGACGAATTGTCGTGTAGGAAGGTGTGTGTCATTCCGGTACAAGCAGCCTGGGAAATGATGTGCGTTTATTTCGATCGGTGTTGTGAGTATGAGCAGCGCTATGTTGTTCACTCCAGTTTGCGGGTCATAGTCCTCATGCACACGCAACCTACGAATGGTCTGGATAACGTAGTTGGAGGAGTCAGAAGCTTGCATTGCTCCAATACGTGCCACTGTCGGTTTGTGAGGGTATGTTTCCAAACAACGCGCAGTCGTCACTATTACACTGGCGCTGATGAGATAGCCAAGACAGTTGAAGCTCATCTGTCCATTCGTCTGAGGCCAACCGATTTCGGCCACATGTGGTAGATTGGTGTACAGGGACTCGTTTTGACTTAACCCCGCATAACGCTGGCGTCGTATAGAATGATAACGTTGTTCACAACTGTCAAGCTCGGTGCGGATAGGATTAACAACAGAATTTCTCGCAATATCACCCCAAGGACAGCAAACGACCGTACCGTTCGTACAGAGTGTCACTCGTTCACCTTTACGCAAACGCTCCTTAGTGCTAAGGCACATCTCATATGGTACGCATATACCGATCGAACCATCTCCGTTGCTGCATTCATCGCTTCGTTTCAGATCCGGATTGATGACAATCACGGAATCCGATGTGCCTTGCCCATCGGAACTACGTTTGTCGAGCATAACGGATCGCAACCAGGCGACATGCGGAGCTAGCTGTACTGCGACTGTCGGCAATCCATAGCCACAGGTCTGACCTGCGACGGTTAACGCATACACGTACTTAAAATAGGCACCGGCTCGGTTAATATAACGCAGAACCGGTGCCCCAGGAACATCCGTACAAACCCCCGGTACTATCCATTGATCGCTGCGGAAACATAAGTGCTCGTTTTTGGAAAAACCCTCGGACGACCGATTACCAGTCAGATGGGCCAATTCGGTAGTGCAATTTTCCCAAGGATAGTAATCCATCGCAGGTTGTACGAAGGTGTTGAATGATCCTGTAAAGAAGCATGTTATATAATTGATATGCTTTAAAAGAAAATATACGCCATATTTACTATCATCATCGAAATTAAAGTTCTGGTAGTTGTTTAAACTACCTAATCCAGCACCAGTTAGGTCAACTCTACTGTCCGGAAGGACACCGTATGTCCAAATACATGCTGGAACTACATCTTGACGAGATTGTAATTTAACAACCGCTATATTGTTTTTCTGAGAGCTTTTCACATAGTTGGGATGCACGATAATAGATTTAATAGGATAAGAAACATTTCTAAACCGTGTAACATGTATTGCAGCTATCGGTTGAATTCTGTAATCAGATAAAGAGGGATTAACGGTTCACTAAAGATCGTGTTATTGAAAAATATAATTTTACCCTCCCGGTGTAGTAGCGATGACGCATTCCGCCAGTGTCAGAACCGTTTGCTCATCAACGAACGTACCCGCGCAGTTCATCTGTGGCACATTTTTTGCCTCCTCTGGCCACTCAAGCTGTACGATATAGTTCAAATCCCTGTCACGAATACTTTCCACTTGTAGGCTGTTAACTGGAACATCCCCGTTCCGCTCTAACATTAACTTATCTGCTCGTGGCCGTAATATGGCGAACCGATGAGCACACACAATGGGGAAAAAATCTTGCGGCGTTACTGAGACATTACGCTCCAGCAACACCTGCATCAGCCAGTCACGGTAGGGACCGATCTTTGTATAGCCTCGGCGAGGATTGCACGAGCCCGATGTGAAGCTGGAAGACAGTATACCAACCAAAAAGGGGCTGGTTTTAAAGTTGTGCAGCAAACGGACTTGTAGCGGATTACCTTCTGGTGTGTCCTATAAAAACATATAGTAACTAAACGTTACAGCTTAATCTTCATGCTTGAAATATTATTCTTACCTTGCATTCATTTGCATTGAGCTCTACAGTTTCCGCGCAAAGCTGTGACGCTGGTAATTCTTGATCGCGTGTCGATGGTGATAAGCAGTCTTCGCTTTTAACATTCAATATTGTCATCTCCTCGGTTGCGAATGCAGGTGTTTCTTGCGCTCTGCTCGCTAGAATAGTATCAATTATGACAGTAGAGGGATGTAAAACTGTAAACCATGTAAATGTAATGTTACTTACCAGCTTTACGTCCAACAGAATCAAGCTTCTCAAAAGGCACATCTTCAAACAGCCACAGACATGTTGGGACAGCCGTGTCGTTGATTCTAGTTTAAGTAATTCTATCATGCAGATACCAATTCTCGTGACCATTTTTGCTCAAAATGCTATATCTTACATGATTTTTCCGTCCAACTGAAGCAAAGCGATATCGTTTTGTCCATTACTAGGTGAAAAGTCGGGATGTCGTATAACTTCCTTGATGTTCATCTGCTGAACGTATTTGGTGCCTCCTAGACGAACGACATTGGGTGCACCATTCCTAAAATAGTATGCAAACCATGTTTTTGATACATGCATTTTTTAAATTGGAGAGCATTACGCAACCCTTCGTCTGTAGTGCAATGGGCAGAAGTAATCACAAAGCTGTGCCATATCAGTGCACCCATGCACGTCCAATCAATCGTGCCTCCGGTCCGTTTCCTTCCGATGGTAGCAATGTGACTGTAATCACGAGGCTCTTCGTAAGGTTCAAATGGTTCAGGGATCTCCAATTCATCCTTTCCATATCGCATGTAACGTATATGACAGTCTGCAATTATTCCGCAAATGTAAATGTTTTCGGCAATCAAATTTTGAAATCATCCTTCCATGACTTACCGTCAAACACTTCCCTTTCGTTGGTTGCAAAAGGATCTTCTTCACTTAAACCGATGTCAACTGGGAACAAGCTGTGGCCGGCTATTAAAAAGTGGATGGATTCACTACAGTTTACTATTTAAAACAATATATATAATGTCTTACCATCACTGCCATTGCAAAGAACCGATAACACTACAAGCAGTACTGATCGTGACACCATCCTACCAGCACTGATGAACTGCAACTAATAACTTGCTCTAACCTTCCGACTGTGCCGATAGGTTGAGCCTCATTTACAACCTCACCAATACTATCAGTCTACCGTTCCTCCCCTACTCTCCTCCTTAGTAAACAAATAAGAACCACAATCAGGTTAGAAAATCCCAGCTCGTTCAAGATCTCCAAGGTCGCATGGAACTGGTTTTGTTTATAGTCCCCTGAATTCCACATGCTGCATTTAATCATCGTCGGTGTGCATTGTAATCGCACGTATGTAAATTTGGCTCTCCGCTGTGTGAATGTTTGCATTTTTACACATCACGGGAGTTACTGGTCACGATAGAAATGACGTGTTGGCTATTTGGGATTTGCCAGTAGCATCCGTTCGTACACACATACACATTGGAATTAACTCATGTAATATAATTTTCGTTCTGAATATCTGAAATAGGTTTCAGTTCTCCATAAAAACGTATATTATGTTGTGTAATGGGATCTTTAAAAATCTTCTTTACCTACCGTATTGCAGTTACGATCATGTAGTACTTATTTATTGGGATACTAATTTCAATCTACTATACTTTACCCTTTCCTCAAGCTTCATAAACTCAGCAAAGTTAATGAAACGAGATGCAGTTTGTTCGCGTAAACCCTTATCGATGGTCAATTGCAGAACTCTTTTAAATGAACTCGCGTACAACACCTGAACCAAGCGCGACTCTACCGCTAATAGGTTGATCGCCGTGTAGCGTTTAATTTCTGTTTTTTCCTCATCTCATTTCGTTCCGGATTTTTCATTCCAACTTCATTCCATTCCCTTTCCCCGTTATAAAATGCTCATACGTTAGGTTCATCGAGCTAATCTAATCCACACGCAAGAAAAACATGCTTAGTTCGCTGGGTCTGCGCCCTAACGCTAGAGCCACGGGAGAAAAATGCATTACGTTTGCGACAGGTATGTGCGCAGGAAACGAGGCAGAAGGTCCACACACAAGCTTAAGCTCGCACATGCTCTCATGCGTGCGGCGCGTCGGTGCGTGCCGGCGTACATTTAGCGCAAGTGCCATTATTCGACGGTAGCGGTAAATTGAAATGACAAGTAGGCCGCGGCCACGACATCTCACCATTGCATCCTCCACGGATGGAATCCTTGCAGCTGGTGGCGGGTGCAGCTTACTCCCATTACCGCTGGAAGATCATGCCGATCTGTCCGCACCTAAGATCAATCATTGGTTGCGCTGCGGACAGCAGTCGGGCTGAGTTGAACGGCACGTCGCAGTCGCCACCAGGTCGGTGTCCCTCGCCACTGAAACGCGGACTTGGTTTGGTGACCTGGCAGGTGAAAGGAAAAGGCAACTTGGCTTTGATCGCGAAGGTATGCGAATGAATGCGACAATTTGTCGCAACATTATGATATGAACCGAACGGGCACCACCGACGACGACGAACGCGTTCGTTTGACAACAACAACAACAAAAAACGGTGCTGCTTCCCTTGGGTAATTCTTAGACATTCAACCTAGGGAAGGATTGTATCGGTCGGACGGTACTATAACAATTCGCCAATGTTGCTGCAAACATTCACACTGCAACACAACACAACAGAAACACAAAACCGTCTAATGGCCCTTGACGTCTGGTTCGGATGAAAAGCTCAGGACACTTTTTACCAATCTAGTGGTAATTGATCTTCATTCGAATCACGTTGCGGTTGCATTTATGTTTTGTTGCATTTTTTTAAACATCCTTACATACAAAACTGCTACCCAAAGAAAGCACAACAAGATGTTTCTGAAGCACCTTTTGCAATTCTAGACCATGACAAAGTAATAAAAAAAAATTCTTTAACCAGTACGACAATGTACCATGTTCGATCGCTCACTAGTAGAAATGATGCTGGGGAACATCTACCTCACCCGTGACAGGAAAGCCGCCTCAAAGCACCGCCGTCCCACAGGCTCTCGAAATCGATTGCTTCCTGTCCCGCAACTGCACAGCACCGATTGATACGCACTTGATTGACGATTCATGACATGTCGCTTCCTACTAAGAGTTCTTTTGCAAAAGAATTGTCTTCCCCCTGAAGCATGGGTCATGTGGGACCGCTGCCCAAGATGGAATGACAGATAAAGAGAGCGCTCATTTCACATCTTGTGAGCAACTTTATTTGACAGGCGGCGTCCGGTCCAGATCGAATCGTACCCGAGCGGCACGTAAACATGCATTGAATCGTAATTTCATTAGACATTGCTGATAGTTGCGATATTGATGTCGAGGCGAAGATTCATGTCATGGTACGGGAAAATTGTTCTTGTCGCCAGTTTTTATTGTGCGAATGTTTACAGCTTTCGTACCGCAGCGATGTTAACTTAGTCTGCTACCCTTATTACCGTTTTAACTTCATCGACGGAACCTTCAAATCATTGTGTACTTTTTGTGTAACATTTAAATAACCCTGAATCTTTGTCATTAATTATATTCATGCTAAATTTATGTTCGGAAAAAACTCCTCTGTACATAAAAAAACATTCGAGCCAGGATTTTGCTGACTAACTAATTAAGTTTTCATGCACATTAAACTTCGATTAGATTAGACTCGGTAAGCTGATGAGTCTCGTTGGCCAAGTGAAGGTGTGTATACTTTGTATCTCGTGCACATATCGTCCACAACTTCGGCTGATCGTGCAATAGATGCTGGAGTTAAAACTAGAAACTGGCGTGGTACGTCTGCGGTGTGAGCGTTACAAAAACGAGTCAAACTCGATCTGCTGATTATGATTAATATATCGAGCAGCGATAACATATTGCACCAGGATTTGCCGTTCTGCTCCTTTAAAAAAATGTGTTCGCGTTGAAGACGCAGAAAGATAGAGACCACAAGCCACTGAAATAAACTAAACAGGGTTTTGCGCTGTCAGATGGTGTTTTTTGGAATTACATTGCTCCACAAAGAACCAATCGAATTTCATTCGAATCCTTTTCTCGAATTGTTAGATGATGAAGCTCTCTGGAAATTAATAATAAGATAAATTAGAGCCGTATACTTTTTTTCTTTATGCACAAGACACCTGCATAAAAACACTCCCTGTTTTCATACCTTCCATTAAACCGTGGCTAATGTATCGTAATCCCACTCACTAAATGACATAGACAACCTATGAAAGGTATGAAGAGACAGCAAAACTTAACGAGCGGCGACGTAAGTTCATTTTCAAATTAACAAATCACCACCAACTCCACCACACAGCTCCACTGTTCCGAGAACTGCAGGTACGCTTCCACGTACCGGTAACTGATTGAACCAATTAAGGTACGCGAATGTGGAAAAGATCTTGCGAAAGACGAATAAGCATTCAACGCACACGGATGATTGACTCAAAAACTAAATGCTTCATATCAAGCACCCAGTGAACCTGCGCTCGTCAAGTGAGAAAGTTGCATTTGAAGACGTCAGCTATGAGTGCGAAAATGCCATTGCAAGGCTTCGCCTTCATTATGCTCTGTGCATGCGGTTGGCGTAGTATCGAAACGGTAGCAACTGCAAGTAGATTAGTACACCCTTCCGAAGAGATTCATCAGCGTATGTGTACGCGACTGGACAATTCCCGCCAATATGTTGTTAAGTCACACGCTAATTGGTATTTGATGTTCAATCCGGTTGAAGCTGCCGCCGCACCACAACACAGTCTGCACGCGCCCCCAAGTAACGGCTTCTTACCCCCAAAAACCAGTACTAACACCTAATCGCAAAAAAGCTCACTAGTTAACACCTTTCGCTCCTCGTAGCTACGCTAGTAACTGCTGCCGGTGCAGCGACAACGTCGAGGTGCCCTGTGCTGATCCTCTAGTGGCCAGGTTAGTACTCCACGAATAGACGTTTTCCACTTCTTCCCTTCTTCGTTTTCGTGACAAACATAACTAATTAAAGTCATCCCTCGTTATCGTGTGCGACAAATCGACGCCCGACCAGAAGGTGTAGTAGCAGCAGGACGAAGGCAAGATTGCAATGGCGACGCCTGTCCGTTTGTCGTCTCGGACTCTGACACGTCACACAGATTCCGGGGGCCGATTACTTGATTCCTCAAACTTCAGCCACTACCAATCCTGCCATCGAAATGCTTCGGAACACTTATACCCGAACGACCATTTATCTCTAGTCACTCTCGCTGACCGCTTTGGCTACGAGCCTTCGGATGCATTTTCCTTTACTACAGCCCGATGACACACGTTGGTCACTCTTTCCATACAAACATAGTCACACACACACACACATACACATACACACACACAAATACTTGGGTCCAAGAGGCGATGGAGTCATTTGTCGCATAAATTAATTTTTGCACCCATTACCACCTCCTACCGCTCTACACTTGTCGTTAACAATCTTCCCCACTTCTACCTGTGCTTCTACCATTCGCGCCCCTTACCACCAACAACGGTTGAGGCGCGAAAGCATTTTTCCAACCGTTGCAAGCAAACATGCACTTTGGAGTGAAAAATAAACATTAAAACCGGACCGTCTTCTGCCAGCGCCTTTGAACGCTCGCAAGGAGTGAAACACTTTTAACACGTTTGCGGTTGGTTGAAGGAATAAAAAAAAAAAAGGTGGAAAAAGTATTCCTGCAAGTGTGAGAAAATTAATAACTGCTTAAAGATATTTGTACCGTCCGGGGAGAATGATTGCTGTGGATCGTTGTTTTGTGCTGCTTCTGGTGGCATGTTTTTATTTGTCCATTTCCGCTCTCGCGTCTGCTAAGTGTACATGATTTGTTTGTATTTGCATATTTTAGGTCCGTACTGATGATATGTAAAGAGTGTTATTATTTCCGGTGTTATTACATTAATAGAAATAAGTTTTGAACTATTGAGGAAGCTTAGACCGATTTTAAACTGTCTTTTTACCGACAAAAAAAAAAAACATAAGAAACTGGTTTCAAAGTTTCCAAAGAAAACAATTTAGTTCCCATGAACAACCACGAACCTACAAGTTTTAACTTCATATAGCTGGTTATATTAATATTTGCCGTAAATGACTTGACATGTTTCAAACGATCCTTAATAAAGTACGTGTCAAAGTAATTAGTTGTGTCACATTTCAATCCTCACAATATGTCCTGTTATAGCAATCTTCTATGATGATGACCAATCCAGCCTTTCAATAAGTTGCTCATTTCGATGTAAGCGACCTCATGTGCGTGTTACTATCTTGCTTATCAACTTTAATTAGGTTCCTTTGCTTTTAAAGCCGACGATCTAAGTCAAAGACGGTTGGTAGAAACTTCAATAGAAAGGTGCCTTAATTCGTCACCTAAAACGAAACGATAGAAAAACAGATTCCTTATTCATGATATCTTTCCACCCCTTCAACCAAATCAACCTCATCCATTTTCACTTGATTGCTACCGTTTTCTCCGTATCAGGTGCGTCGGCGATGCGAAAATTATCTTGTTTTCCAATCCCCCGACTGGTTGTCCTGTGAGATAGAGACGGAGATAGATAGTGTGAGAAAGAGAGAAAGGTAGAGTGAGAGAGAGAGCAAGGTGGTACTGACTCGTCAATCGCGCTACCCCACGAGCGGAAGAAATGGCACTTGATGTTTATATGACAAACGACCGATCAAGGCAATCGGACCGCAGAGGAAACAGGCAGCAACGCCACGAGCAAAGCTCAACGGTTGGCGCAAAACTAGAAAGTACACGCGCTGCATACATTCCGGTAGACGGAGATGGTTCGAGGGTGAGGCAGTTTTGCAGCAATTATGCACCATGGTTAAATAATGCTGCGGCTAGTGGCAGGTTCCCGATGCTGACGTTTGATGGACTGCTGTACGACTGCTGCTGAGATGTCTGAGTTAATCTTTCTTTTCTATCGGGAATTGGAACGGCTGGCAACTGGGCCGGGGTTGCGACGCGTCATGGCCAGTTTGAGCGTCTATGCACCTGCTCTCTTCTCCCTGGAAGACTCCCAGAGGCCTTCCTTGCAGCTGATTAAGGGTCCACAGCCAAGTCCGTACCCCGTACAATCCATGGTTTGATATTTCGCTGCCAGCGTCACTGCCACCACAAACCCTTTGAATTTAGCGGTCCGGTTTGGCTTTATATGTGTCTGTCCGTCATTGCGCATGAAACATCGTCACGACATCGACGCGCCTCCGCTGACTGATCGGACTGACGGATTGCTGAAATGTTTTGCGTACCTGCGTACCGAATGCAACCGGAAATCAAGAATGGATCACAGACAGCATTGGGGACGGGATGGGAACACGGCTATAATTGACTCATTTGTGAGAAGTAGTAAGGGTGTACAGGCACTTGCCTGACTAATTTGCCGCTACCAAAAACCTGTATCAACGGTTTCACGCTGGAATGCATAGTTTAACTGCTCCGATTATGAGGCATAAAACTGATACGGATGTCTTCGCACGATAAAATAAAAATGTTCTCAGATGAGTCATGAATTTGCGAACTAATGCGCTTGAAGCGACGTGATGGCTTGTAAATGTTTTTATTAGCTAGATAACCTTCGACCGACATCACGCCTTCGTGGCGCAATCGGTTAGCGCGTTCGGCTGTTAACCGAAAGGTTGGTGGTTCGAGTCCACCCGGGGGCGGGGAACCTTTTTTTTTTTACTGAAATTTGGAGCATACATGTGATTTTCAGTATTGTGGTTTGTACTAATTGTAGTAGTGTAGATTGAATCTAGTTTATTTGTAGGAAAGATTTACAAAAATGCAAGAAAGCAATTAGAGCAAAACAAGGTGTTAGTATTCCTGCTTTTCAAACGTTAATACTTACAAAATAAAAATAAATAAGGTCAATGCTTCTCATTTTGAATGAAACATTCTGTCTTATCCTTTTAAGCAAGATAAATCAGGTCTCGTTTTTTTTTATGCATACCAGTAAGAGGGTGCCCTTCCTTTTTTTGACATAATGTATGCTCAACAAAGAAATGCTCAAGCTGTTTTCAATTCAAAATTAACAATTCAATGAAAAATTCCTTCACTAAAATTGCGTAACATTCTATTAAATAGAAAAAATAGGCTCGTGCAAACATAAACATAATATTAATCATTGATATTGAACCGTTATGCCAGCTGTATGAGGTTTTGAGGTTCAACAAGGGTAAAATCAGTGAACTTGAAAGCGTACCAACTTGTTCTACAAAAATAGTATCGTAACAAAATTTGTTTTTAGGCTAGTCCTTCCCAGTCACTTTCTTCTTTGGTTGTACACCATCAAATATTGTAAGAGGAAACAATTCAATCATTAAGCCACAGCGCTGCATACAACATAAAATAAAATGATTACCTTCACATCCCCAGGGCACAGCCCATTGTTATTCACAATCACATTTAATTTCAATCGGTTTTCAAACATTCACTCAAGATTTCATATTTTCACTCAATCACTTCACAATCTAATTTAGATGAATTCAGGTGTGATTACCCAGTGGCCAATGTTCATTTTCAGCGGTTCACCAAGCCAACGCAAAACCCTTCTAACAAGGCCTTACCGTAGGTGGCGTACGTAATCGGTTAAGCTTTGGTCACCAAATCCATCCACACGGTGGCTACCCATATGGGTCCCCAAATCCCCAATGTTACTAATGATCGCATCGTGCAACATTGTAGCTATAAATATAATCACATACACACACATTCAGTGCGATGTAATTGCAAAATGTAGCAAAATGGAAGTAAAAAAAACTAACTCTTCTGAGCAAAACGTTTGCTCCCTTTTGGTTGATCGTTGAACAAGCGAGGGTGGTCTCAAACAAGTCCGTTTTTCTTTTGGACACAGACAAAACCCCTTAATGGTCCTGCCAATGGAGACACATTCGCACCGAACATGTCACATGTGACACACATCCACATATGCACAGGGACTGTAGAAAAGAAAAACAAAGCAGATCAGAACAAATCCTCGATCGTCCCACGAGTGTCCACCGTTAGAAGGGGGACAGTGCCACCTCCGTTTTGCAATTGATTGATTTGATTTGATTGAATTTCATTTATAACTCAATCACGAATTCGTTATGTTGCCTTCCTTACCTTTTACGTGCGCGGGTGCTTTGTTTTGCGGTGGTGAACTGCTGAAGTTTAAATACATGTTGCTACCATTTTGTGATGTAAGGGTGTTTGTTTATCTTGACTGTGCATTCAAGAAAGATAAGTTACCCAGGTTACCCAGCTTCGTGAACTTGGAACGGATCGTGTTTGTCAGTCGAATGCATGAAGAAAATGGTTAACCTGCCTATTTACCGCTATTTTGAGAAAATATTTTTAATAAGTTTTTTATAACTTGTTTAAAAAGAACAATCGAAACAGAAGACAAATAGCGATGATTCAATTCCTAAATCCGTTTTCACTTACAGAACTACTGGTATAAACGGACATTGCGTTATTTTAAATGCCATCCACAATTAACGCAACAAATTCCCGATCGCTTACACTCATTATGTAAACAATCCTAGGTTAACGAAGATGACCCCATCATGGCCAGTACTGAAATCAAAATAACCACGATACATGAACTCATTCCTATCCATTTCCCAACATTCGTTTCACTACACGCTAATGGAGTCCAAAATTTGAGATCAGTGGCAGAGCAGAGCAACGTGTTTGTGTACAGTCAGTGGGGACACCTTCAACCTCGAATCGCTCGATACCCAGTTCAACCTGCCAGTCTGTGGCCGCTGCACACGATGCACGATGCAATTTTACCTCCCATCATGCTTCTTCTGCTGGTCGGACGCGCAAGGAAGCAAAAACAGGAAAGAAAAACAATGTTCCTCTTATGTTCGGTGCCACCAAACGCGAGTGACGATTTTCCTAAGGGTGTTTTCCCCCTCTTCTTTGCTTTTGTTTTATTTCTTCTGTCCATTCCTTTTTTCCCATTCTACATTTTTGTTGTCGCGTCTACCAATCCAAAACCCCCAAACCAAGGCGCATTGTCTTGTTGGGAGCTCCTTCCTCTCCTTCGGTACGCCCGGTACCGAGTGTCACTACCTCTTCGGCATGCCCAAGGATGGTAGACATTGGGCTTTAATGGTTGAACCGCCGTTTAGGTCATGTACTGTGTGTAATGCAACGCTCACGACACAACGACCTCAACCGTACGGGACGCTGTGAGGGAATCGAAGCGCGTCAAGCGTCTTCCAGCCAAGGCGCGATCGATGGGAAAGTTTAGATGCTCGATCGAGTGCACATTAGACGTGGAACTGAGCCACGACAGCAACCACAGCAGCAACGGCAGCGGGAACGGCAGCATTTGAATGTGATCACGAACAAGCGCGCCAACATAATAATGTGCAACACTGCATGCCGCGTCCCTCAATTCTACCAACTGCGTCTTCTTTTTTCTTCCCGTCGGACCAAAAAAAAACTTAAAGCAGAAAGCTTCAACGAAAACTGATACTCTCCAACCGAGGGACTTTTCGCGACCAAACTAAACGCTTGTATGTTTGTGAGAAGGAAAATGAATTTGGAGAAGTACATTAAAAATGAGCAGCAAAATCTAACAGCCGTTCAATCTTTTGAGACTATTCGTGCATCTTGCGGCACGCATGACGCTTGCCTGTTTGACGAAACAGCGCTGAGAAATCGAAAGGATTCCATTTCCAACTGGCTTCTGCTCTTGTTCACCCGGCATCCCCCAGACGATCGCACACCCACGATCAGTTTGGCGTGGATGGATGGATGGATGGATGGGCAGCTTCGGCAGCATCGCCACCAATGCACTGGTGCAGTGACGAAACAATGTTTGATTTGTTTCCCCACCCTACTCGGCATCACCAAGCGGAATGGTGCAACGATGGTGACCTAATTGTGCTAAGGTGGTTGACAGAGGTTTTTGTTTTTGAATTTGTTTAACTGTTGAAAAATCAAACAACCATTCTGTAGGTGGCAATTGCGACAAAAAAGCAACGGTACGCATTTGCCGCGGAGGTTGGGAATTGGTGGAAGATTGAAGAAATCTGTCACGTTCTCGATCGGAACGCAATTGACAAAAGGCGAAACATTCCAATGTATCGCGAATGATCTAAACACCATCGATCTCTCGGCACTGATCAGCTCGCGTAATGAGCTAATCAATGTCAATTTCTCACTTCTCTCGTTGTTCGAACGATGCACTTAGAACAGACAACCTTTTGACAGGCATTCCATTTTTTGTGCTTGTAACATAATCAAATATGTTTGGTCCCTCCTAGTTCAATAACATTTGGTTAACATTATTGATTTTCAATTATGATACACTAAACTGAGCGCACTGAAAATGTTTGATACATTACACTGGTACACCGGAAAGTATGAATGATGCTTAAATCAATTAACGAATTTGTCAACATAATGTATTTTTTTGTGACTGTAATAGTTTTTTGAATCTTTGTCACCATAAGTTGGCTTTTTTGACAAAATAAGTAGCATATAAGTTTGTTCCGCATTGTTACTGCTGGTTGTTAAAGCGAATTATTAATTTTCAATACCTAAGATCTAAAGACAAACCCCTCACGATGGTACAATATATTATTGGCACGGCTTCATGCCAACACCACTGGACATCCAAAAGTTTAGTAAAATTTTCAAGAAGCATAAACAAGGGCACTCAAATTAATTGCATATATACCGACTGCCTCGAAAGTGTATCCAGGGCTTTAAAAGGCTGGGCTTTAGAGCTTCAATATTGTTGAGCCTGCGCACATATCTAGTGGAATGATGGAATTTTTTTTGACATGTTTTTGAATTGGTGTTTATTATGTTTTTTTTATAGGTTGTCACATTTTGGACACTTTTGATGCGATCGAGCGGTCAGTAAAAATGTCGGATAATGTTTTGATACACAAAGTATCGTCAAACTCATTCGCCATTTTCCGCATTAAACCTAAGGTCCTGTTTGCTCTGACAGGGATATTTTCTAAGTGTGCTATTCGCATCGCATCCAACACATCGAAAATGTCTAAAATGAGCCAATAATCAACGTTGACAAGAGTATTTGT
>KB701515.1:11751-30633 GCA_000349165.1 Anopheles christyi | reverse complement strand
TTCGAGATTTTCACTCTTTCTGCTCTACCGAGATAATAACCTCTTTAGGGTGCGCGATATGAACTGTCTTATCTTTAGAAACCTAATATCAGTCACTACATCACTAGGCACATTGTTCGCCTTTTTAGCTACAAAGCACGACCAAACGACCTGGAACGCGTATGTAGCTGTGGTTGAAAGAAAACACGCGCGTAAGGTGATACATCACCATCTCACAGCCTGCTTTTTATCACCCCTACGTACCCACTTGTGCACACGCGAACGCTCGAACTGTGATGCTGTGTAAAGATGCGCCAGAAGCAGAACCGTCTGCCCGTTTACTGGTTCAGCCGTTCAACAACACTACACACACACACACACACTTCCGCTATTACGCTATGCTCAGCAGCGCAAAGAAGTCACAGGTGAAAAATGAAACCTTCAATACCATGCTGCGACCCTACACAATGGTTTTCCATTTTTTTTCCAAGCTCTTTGTATTAACTAGGTACTTCCTGCGCCTTCCTACGCCGTACCGCCAACCTCGAGACTGCTCTTTTATCTTGCAACTCTTCGTGGATGCGTTTGTCCACGCGCACCATTAAAATGCACCATTTCACGGGACACACAACGCGCAGTACATAGGAAAAGTTTAAGCAGTACAGTAAATGGGACAACGAATTTGAGAACGTAATCGGATTAACACGAATAAATATTGAACTGCTCGGTGCGGATACGGTGAGCCGCACGCAACACGGCAAGACAGTAACTGAGCGGTTTGCTTATTACCTTTGCGCGTGTTGAAAAATTTGATTCCATCGCTGATGGTTTTCAAAACAAACCACCACCACCACCACCCTACAGTACATCCCTTTACTGTTTCATCCCTTGTTGAAGAACCACCCGACCACCCTACCACCCTCAAGAGGGTTGCTTTGTCACTTTGGATTTGACAGGTTGGAACGGGGTTGAAGCACAGACCCAACAAACACGGGGTGTAGATTCAAAACCCTATTTTGAATCGACGGTTTGCGTTCAAATAAGGAATGAATAATTTGCATAAATTAATTAACTAAAAAAAAATTCAATATGATGATCATAAGGTTAAATATATTGTTGAATATATAAAAACACAAAAATTTAATTTCTGTTTAAATGTATGCAAAAATATTATAATCTAACAAAAAATTCGAATAAAAAATGAAATAAAAATGAATAAAAAAAAGATGCAATTCAATTTAGCTGTCTAGATATTCTTCTACACCAAGTGGAAAACCAGAGAACCGGATAAATGATTCTGACAACCTCTCCTTGTAGCCGTTCTAATATTTCATTTTTATAGAAGCCTTCATTTACGTAGGATTAAACATAAAGTTGAAGAAACGTTATTGTTTGTTTTTTTTTAAAGATATTTTGATCCTATTTTCAAAGGGTTTCTTTTCAAGGGCATATATTTCTTTTTTTAATTCATATTTTAATGGTTTTGCGAAACTTCCCTAGAAAAGTGCATTGCTCAATGCACTACAATTAGAAGCAGAAGTTTTATTAAACAATAAATTTTAAGAATCTGAAGATGAAAGAATTTTTTCATCGCGACTATTCAACCTATTGAATCTAACCGTTTATCGCCAGCCAGAGCTCCATTATTAAAGACGATTATCCTTATCACCACCAGTCTTAGAGCATCAAAAAAGCCGTAAATAATCACACTCAAAAACCCACCCGTATAAGATAATTTCTTTACCATACCGAGCAGTCAGCTCGATCACGACAAAACCTTCGCCCTTCGCATTTGAAATACGGGTATAGATCGAAAGCGTTCACGTTTTGGCCATCCGGTATCTTGCAGATTGTATAATGCACCGCGCAACGGTATCACACAGTGCCATTTCAATAAGAAAATTCGTTACAACCCATCATCCGTTACAGGCACTCTTAACAAATTGCAAAATAAATGTCATCGATAGATAAAGTGCCCTTTTATTTGAGTGCTTGGCGACACGTGGCTTGCGTATGCAAATGCGCCTGAGAACAGGATTTGCGATTCCCGCCTTCACCTACGAGTTTGTTATTTTGAGCATCTATAATCCTGGCGTACGGTGGATACTGCCCTGTTGCCGTGTACAGCTTACAAACAAACACTTCAACGTAACGTGCTTTTGACGTGGGTTGAACACAAAACGGGCGCCCAGAATATATTTCCCATTACCCTTCCATTGGTGGTATTTTAAAGCATATCGTTTTGCGTTGCGTTCAGGTGTATCCTTTTCCCAACCCATTAATGTGTTTGCTTGGGATTGGACGACTAACAGTGTGCAGTAAAACACTTGATGAAGCTACATCGCATATACACTTCCCTCGGTAGTAACGATACGTGCAAATATTACAACGTGATTGCCTGAAGAGCTGAAGTTAGCGCAAGCCTACTAGTATGGTTGGCGCGCTTCAAAACAAATCACATATGCGCGAATCGTCACCTCGGCTTGCTTGGATTGTGGAGCCATAATTTACACACAGCTTTCTCCCTGCTTCAAAGGACGGTAATCTAAATCCTCAGCACTTAGTTTATTCTAGGCAGCGTAACGTTTACCATTTAATTGGACACTATAGGGGGTAGCCATGTTCCTGCCGACGAGACATAGTGACAGAGCAGAGTAGTCTACACACTGAGCACTATATTTAGATGACCCTTTTCATGACCGTACAATGAGATGGCATCAAAAGCATGCAGACAATACAATTTCTATTGCTTAGTGTTTTAGAAAACATGTTTCGATAATACTCACTGTTCAACCGTTGCAGAGAATTGTATTTGTACACATGGTAGTACGCCACGTTGTCCGCATTGTTTACGTACCGAAGCCGTTTTGTTTGCGCCATTTTCAGTTGTTTAACAGTGACTTTTTTTTTTTATTTAGAACTATTTTTCTTCTTGTAATACACTTTTACACCTTTCACACATTAACTTAGCCCGAATAGCGTCGCTTTCCAGCACTAAGATCACACACAGAGAATGGTGCTCGATGGGAACAGTTCTTGTACACAATCGAATTTGTTTGTTTGTTCAAAATCTTGCTTTTAAATCCTAACCGGTTCGCAAAATAAAACACAAAACACTTCACCAATTCCACGGAAAACTGAGGCGCCCAAATTACCCTCCCAAAAACGCGCTAATGTTTGATAACGAATAGGCTGTTGGCCGAACGCAGCAGCTGTACCGATTAGGGGACGGCGCTTCAAAGCTCGAGTTCACGAAGGAACTACCATTCCGTACGCCGTCCAGCAACCGTTTGCGAATGACCCCCGCATTCGGTAAGCTAGCGACCTGTCGTCCGCTGGTACATCAACATCGTCGATCAGCACCACGGCAACACCGATGACGACTTTGGCTTCGGGAAGGAAGGTACAAACGAGTGGCGGTAGTTTATTATCTTCTGATTTTCCACAACCACCCAACCAACGCATCGACCACCTCCCTCCTGAATAACACCGCTTCGGCGATGCAATCTCGTTTGTATTGTGGACCGTCTGTCTGAGGGAGAGGTATATGTGTGTTTACTTCGCGACAAAGCGTTTCGGTGCTGATTATACCTTCTTCTCAGGCGAGCCAAAATGTGTGGACCATTTAGTGAGATAATAGGACACACTGAACCGGATATACAGATGTACAAGGATCAGGATGACTTTATGCGCGCGGTCATTGCATACAGACTAGCGGGCGTATGCAAGCGACAACCAATTCCCTTCTGTCTGTCGTCATGCATTCTTACACCTTACCCAACCCGCGCCAAAAGTAGGAACCCCTGCAAGGGGAGATAAAGAAAAAAGCCATGCAAACTATTTGCAATCTCCCTTCAAACAGAGACCGAGAGAGACGGGGCCGCTTTGATAGCTACCCATCATCAAACATCAAACAAAACCGGAGGCCGATCGCAACACGCATAAGTGGCCACCATCGTCGTCGTTGTCGTCGTTGGGTGTTTTCTTTGAGATTTGTTTTGTGGGTTCATTATGACCTCTTTCCTTGTTGAGTTTAGTCGAGGGTTTGGGTGATAAAATTATACAGTTCCTGTGCCCACCCTGACTGACTTGGTCGGGGATGTAGCGTTTCCGAGTGAGTTTGAAAAATTGTAAACCATTCAGAGTGGGAACCCTAATCAGGCAAGCAACTGTAGGTTTGAGAAGAATGTCAAGTAGTTTTTAATACGCCTGTGTGTATGTGTGTCTCGTTATGACCTTCGCATGAAACTTGATTTTGTGCGACGCAACAACAACAAAAACGAGGAAGGGCCATGTGTTTTTTTGTTTTGGTTTGAAGGGCCACGAATTGGTCGTGTATGCTTCGGCACTCCACGTTCTCGAGGCCGCTCGTCTGCAATCGAAGTATCTTTTCCTAACCCTTTGTTGAGATAGCCTCGAACGTCTCGGATTATTTCTATTACAATAACATAAACTCTACTTGTACCGCTTTCTGCTACGACCGATCGTTGTGCTTGATTTCTACCACTCATCAAGAAAGATTGGCCTGTTGCTAATGCAGATGAACCTCATTCAGAACACAATAACCAATCGAGATCGATGACGCTGTTTTTGTTTGCTGCATGATCAACGATAAACGCGTGCAGACATTATCTGGTCGAGATATAAGATGCAAAGAGTTCCATTAGGCACATGCCGGTACGACACGATCCTATCTGATGGACAGATGGATGGATGGATGGATGGATGTATGCGAATTGTCGTCTGTCGCTTGAAACGTATTTGATAATAATTTATCAAAATATGTACGCCATTTCGTAATCGTAAACGAGGCATTCTTTTGCTAGTGGTGGCCTTATTTTGAGCTCTTCATCCTACTAAACAGCTGCACTAACAAGAAGGGCTTGTTGCATTCGTGCGCCCAATCGCGTACACTGTGTACATGTGTTTTGTATCTTATAGCAACCAAAACAAAGAGGTACATGTGTATTGGCTAGCACTCCATGTAGTACATAAGATAGGACATACTTAGGGACATAAACCGTTCATTGCTGCTATCGGGGTAATTAATTTTTGATAATTGTTTGCCAAATCAATCGAGGAAATGGTGTTGTCTAATGGCAAACATTGTGCTCGCTTCCCTGAATAGCAGTTTGTGAATTGTGTGACGATTCGAGCGATAAGCGGGAAGCTGCCGCGTTAACGTTATCCCGCGATAAGACACCACCAACAGCTGGAGGAGATGCTTATCCGTGAAAATAAAATAAATAAAGTGTTTTTTTTCTCCTCTTTTACAGCCGAAAAAGTATATCACGGTATGATTAAAATGGTTTCAATTTATGGACTATTTATACAGCTACTGTTTGTCCAGCGGTACAATGTAGAACATACTGAAAGTAAAGCTTTATTTCTGTTAGAATGTAATTAAAACTCATCATTAATACTGTTCTGCGCGGCACTAAATAATCCTAAATTAACCATTGCTTCCTCTACCTTTTTATTATGTTCGCTATTCCGCGCGAGTGTGAAGTGATTCGAAACACTTTAAATCGGACAAGAAAAAATAATCCAGTATCATCCGCACTCCATCGCCGATTCGACCCTTGGCTTATCATCGGATGGTAGATTTGTTTTCCGTGTTCGTTTCACGTGAATTATCACGTAAAGGGAGTGTGTTTGTCAAGAGCAACCTTTTGGCACATGTCTGATAGAACATGGCCACATGGCCTAATGGCATTATTAATCGGATGTATTATTAAGTACGGGAGCGCAAAACCGTTTTGCCTTTTGCGCCAGCACCGGACTGTAGACTTCTCCGATTTCTAAGCATATTTATTTTTTTACATTTACATTAATATATTGTGAAAATGGTTTATATCTTTGTGTTTTGTTGCTAGAGCTGATCGGCGATCAGTGCTGAGTATCATACGAGTGCATCATAATAGTAAGAGGTTATTGTTAGTTGTATGATTTCTTCCTTGCATTTAGTAAAGTGCTGCAACACTACCGGCAAACTTGAACGAATTTCGATTTCAATCCAAGCAGAAGACCATACCCGGGTAGGGACGCCCATTTGATGCAGTTAATCTCCAGATACTTATCTGGATCGCGCGGTAGACAGAGCTTTATTCCTACCCGTTCTGCAAAGAAGCCCAGTGATGCAACTTTAACCATGAAACTGTATTTCTATCGGCACGCGTTTCTCTACTTACCATTCTGTGAGACTGTTGTCGTGTCAGAGCTAGAGCTCGGATCATCCGGAAGGCCAAAGTTGACACCTATCCTCCAGCGTGTATCTTTGTCGAGAATGTATGCATACTTGAGATTTCGGCGACACCGCAATCCAACGGCCACGTACCGGCCGGAGGGTGAGAACGACAGTGACACAAAGTTGGCAGTGAACTTGAACACAAAGATCGATTCGCCAAAGTTATCACGCCTAAGGCTTCGTATTTCTGTTTGAAAATTGTTACGAAAAAAAAACCGGTGTGTGAGAGATAATCTTTCCAATATAATATTTAATAAGGACGCACTATATGTTTGAGCGAAAGTATAACTTACCCATCTCTTTTACGGATCGAAACCGGACCGAAGCTACATACTGTTCGCACTGCGAGATAGCAACGTTCGAATCGTTGTTGATCAAACAGATAGTTATCACATTTTTCCAGTCTGAAAAAGGCATAACAAAAGGTTTAGCGCCTTTTTCAAGCAACCAATCAGCTTAGCTACATTGCTCACCTTCCTTGAAGTCAGGCAAATCGTCCACATCACCGTGGAACGAATCCAGATCCCAAGCTTGCAGCACGCAATGCTTCTCGGGCGATCGAGGCATTCCGCACATCTGGGAAATGTGATCCCAGGTATCGGGCAGTTCCGAAGGCGCAAGCGTATACAGCATGCGGCACACCTTGCGCAGCAATTCGCCCAAACGGCTGAGATCAAACACATACCTAACACGGAATCGGTGTGAGATGGTGAGCGTTTGTATTTATCGATAGATTGGCAAACAAGCGCGGATACCTACTTTATATAGCTCTTATGGCCTTGGCAAATGTAATTTTGGCATATCTTTCTGAAGTAGCTTAATGGTTGTGTGAACAGTACCGTGCCCGGCGACCACAATCGTTGGTTGATTTCAGTCGAAATGCACATCGAGTTGCTATATCGATTGCGTGTTACCAGCCCTTCCTCGAGTGCATCGATCTTGCGAATCAATGACATGAGCGTCAGATTTAGATTCGATTTCTGTACAATGGAGCAAATGTTAATCGATATCGTCTTGTAAGGTTGTTGTATTGTGTTCCTCTTACCGTACACTTGTCGGCAGGACCGATGGTCGGACTGCAGCGCACTTCCTCCCGCTTCTGATTGATAGTTTGCAACAGATGTATCCAAATAAGGCACTGCTTGCTCATTTCAAGCTGCAGCAGATAGTCGACCTGCGTTGACAGCGTTAGCTCAAGCTTGTCCAACATCAGGCTAAGGCTACGCAGGAACGAAACCATCAGATATTCTGGCTCTACCTCTTCCACGTTCTTCCCGATGCCCGCCATCACATGGTTGTTCGTTTGCGAGATGCCAGTTATTAGTCGCAAGTCCTGTGTCACGTGCAGGTAGCGACACTTGCAGTCGCTGTACATTCCCGTCGTGTATGTTTTATCATTTTTCCAGTCCCAAAAGATGACCTCGTTCATGCTAGTGAGCAGCAGATAGTTTTCCGTCGGATGAAAGCAGAGTGATCCAATCGGTTCCGGTTCGTTCAATGTACCAACGAGATGATTGTCTACGTACACCAGCGCAGTGCCACCAAGGGTACCGAACGCGATGATTTGGTCGTTCGTTGGATGGAATGCTAGCGTCCACACGGAACGGTCACCGGTTGGGTATTTTGCTGAAACGGATCGTAATGAAAATTAGCTTCCTGGAAGTAGCCACTGTCTTAAAGTGAACATTAGCTTACCAACTTTCTGCAACGATGCTGTCTGAAACACATTGACGCTTCGGTTGGTCTGTACGGTGGCAGTCAGAAGTCTGGAAAGCAAAATATAAATTACACACTTGGAGACAACACAGTGAAACAATTCTGTGTATTCACATACGTACCCATTATGGCTTTGTTCGATGTTAAAAACGGATTCCGTTTCACTGGCCAAATCGTTAATCGGCTAAAAAACATCAAACAGTAACGGAACATTAGCGACACATGAGCAACGCATTCAACAATCTACCACTCACCTTACAAAGATCCTCTCTTCTCAGCCTGTTCAGGAGAACTTGTTCGGCCAGCTCAACGGCAAGCTGGTGGAACGTATGTTTATCGGATCCGGCGCTGATGCTAGTCGTGGTGGCCAACATTGCCGTTGCCTTTCGGCGAATCTTTCGCGTACGATAGCCTCGCTCACGGTTGTCCAGCTGATACACGATATTTCGATCGATTTTTAGCATTTTTTCGTCCGATTGAGTTACTGGGAGGGGTGGCAAAGGTGGCTTGTACGGTGTTGGCAGTACCATTATTGCTCCTTACTTAATGTTTTCCGACTGCGTACATAAGGGAATAGGACAGCGGATTACTGTCCATTCCTTCCACGGAAGGGAAACGAGGGTGCCGTTTTCGCGGACCAAGCAGATTTTTTTTTCTGCTGCAAAGCCTCGCGGAATCTGGGGGGAAAAAACGTAAACAAAGCTGCGTCAACCCGCGGTACTCGCATGCCAACTGTCAACACGTCAAAATGTTCTGTTTTGAACAACCTGCTCGATTTTGTTCGGCGCGGATCCGTCAAGTGTCATGATGTTTTTCGCAATCTTTCCAATCGAGTCGTTTTTGCGATCCTTCGATAAAAAATCATCAAAAAATATTGGGCTGATTAAAAGAGTGTGTTAATTTTCGTACTACTATGAAGAGTTAAGAAAACTTACGTGTTCACGTATTTAATGGATGAACACCATTGTTTTATTGAATTTTGACGTAAATTCTCTATCAAAATAAACAACATAAAAATTAAATTTCGGAAAAACTTCTAACCCAAAACGAATCATTCGAGGTAAGACAATGAAGTGGTTTTTGATGAGATATCGTCAATATGTAAATCTTCGGATTCCAGCGAATCTACGCTCTTGCATCCCCCCTCTTCGTATTCATGCATCATCTTCGGTATACGTACAATCGGACAGTACCAACTGGTACGTCTCTCCAATCCCCAACCGACGTAAAAGCATCGAAACTGTTCCCCATCGTTAAAGGTACACAGCCCAGGCCACATTTCCGACAGCCAGTACTGTAGCGATTGTTCCTTCCGTTCCCACCAACGTTCAGCCCTTTCCTGCAACAGCTCTTGATTGTAACCGATCACCGAACTATACATTCCCGAGAGGCATTTAACGAGCGCCAGATTCGTCTCTGAACCGTTGAGGTGGCAATCACGGTGGGAGGAAATTTTGCAAATCAACGCACGTAGCAAATTCTTCTCCATACCATCAAATGGTTTCACTATTTGTGGCACTGGTGCTTCCAGGTTTCCCTGCATAAAAACTCGCAAACCGTCGGTTGCTTCGAGCTGCTCTAAGGTGATATCGGGTAGCACATGCCACGGTTGTGTGCGTGGATTTTGCGACACCAAAAATGTTCGTTTGTTCAGCCGAGATTCTATCTGGAGACGTTCCAGCCGAATCCGCAGCATTGAAGGTGTCGAGTCCACGGAAGTGCGCGAAGTGGCGCACGGGTCGGTTAACATCAAGGAACTTTCTTCCGAAGAAGGTTCATCGGATATGCAAGACAACCGGTCGATTAATTCCGTGAGCAGTAATTCCATGTCGATTCGGCAATATTCCTCTTCAATTTCCCTGTCCACTAGCTGAAGCTTTGCTATTATATCCTTAATAGCCGATTGAACCAGACTTTGAAAAGACTCAGCGGTCAGGTTTTGCAAAATATCGAGACTGCCCTGTGACTTGCTTTTCTGCAGCGTTTTTTCCAGCAATACATCGATAATATCGGTTACAATTTCCGGACGCTCCCCAATCACGCCCCGGGTGGCGCAATACTCGACACTTTTCTCTCGAAGCTCCACCTCTAAGACATAGTAATCGCAACACAGTGACCTCACGATGCCCCACAATTGACACGACTTTGCACGCGGATGATGGCGTAGCGTTCGTTCTATTTGTGCGTTGATAAAGTAATCGTACCCTCGTGGAAGATCCCAACCTACCGCGTTCAGTCCTCCGTGAATTAATACGGCGAGGTGTGCATGATTGGCAATCGTTTCATTCTCAATCTGGGTCAAGGCTTTTAACGTATGTTTAGCCAACTGTATTTTCTTCGACACCGTGCTATCGTCCTTCTGGACTGGTAAGAGGAACGGATCAGGACAAAGGAAATCGATTTTAGCTAACCGACAATATTCTTCAAAATGTTCGACTGCATCTTCCGGTGCATTTTCGAGTAAATGTGAAACTAGTCGTACCAGTAAATCATACCTACGTGCGAACAAAGCAGAAACGAAACGGGATGTGCAATATAACTTTTGGCGACTCACGCGTTCAGTTTACTTACAAATTATCTCCGTTTTTACCGACCTTCTGGCGTAGCAACGCCTTGAAGCTGTAGAGATTGCATTCAAGCGAATATTCGTCTTTCTTCTTTATACACTCGAGCAGTTCCTTTTCTGAATGGTAAACTCCACGCATAAAAAATTCTTTACCCTCCATAGTTGAACCTATTCAATTTCAAGGCTACGAACAAGCGATGCGCTAGTAATTTCACCGAGTTCAACCAACCGTCTATGTATACTTGATGTTATGTGGGTCTTCTTAATAATTTGTAAAATCACATCTTACTCACACGATCTTGAAATGTGCAGCTGAAGTAAATAGAAATTGCGTCTCGTTTGGAAATATTATTTAAAATTAAATTTAGGCCTTTTCTGTTGCCATAATATAATACCATAATATATCCCATTTAAATTCGCCGACAGACTGTCAAACATATGTCATCCTGGGCTTACGGCGAAATGCCACAAGGTTTCGCTCGACACGGCCACCTGTATTTCGCCCAGCACCCTTCTCTCCTCCCCGCGGGCCTAAAAGCTGCTCGCCGACAGCTTCTTGCTGCAAATCTGACAATATGGCGACCTTTCGCTTGGTTTATAAAAATCCAATTCAGCACGTGTATTAAGGTGCCAAACTACAATCGTGAAAACGTACGTGAAAAACTGGTGAAATTGGCCTGAAAAGAGTGGCAATAGTGAGCGGAAACCAGCGTCAACCCACAGCGTATCGAATACGAACGAAATTTGGTGTTTTTGGCGTGAAAATCGAGATTGTAAAGTTTTAGCCTAGCCCCGCACGACGTGAAGTGATGATGGGGGCCACTAGGCTGATGCAAACGCGGCGCTGTCACTGGTCGTGCTCTTCGAAGAATATCCAAAGTTCGACTTTCCTGGAAGCGTAGATGTAGGGCGAGAAAGAAACTGGAATAGCTGCAACAATGTATCGGGAGTGCTGAAAATGGCAAATCACCATGAGAAAAAAAAACGCGTTCCGTGAACCTTATAATATCGTTTCCAGCGCACTTACAACACCTCCGTTCTTAGGCGCAGTTGCAGTGCGCATTAGGACAGTACCAATTCCGTCATTTGAGGCTGCTGTGGGAGGTTGTTAGTGTGGAAAAACGATCTAGCGAAGCACATTTTTGCCTTTAACAGGAAAATGTTCAACCATATGTGAGGGGAGTTTGTGTTATCAAATCTTGCCGTGTGCTAGTCGTTGTCAGATGGGTTATTACACGGTCAAATAGACACACGGCAGCGACTTTCGTGTGTGTTTCTTTTGTTACATCTCTCCATTGTCCTGTGGTACCGATGAAGCGCGGGTGATGATGACGAGAAAGATGATACGGTCAAACGCTAATTTTAGCGCTTTTCACGATCGCCGAGGGTTTCGCCGATTTGGCTTGATAATGACACAGAAATTGCTCGATGGTCTGTGAATATCGGTCGGTTGATAATGAACGTTCAGAAGGGGTATGAGGGGAGAGGCTGTTGAGCGTACACTTGGCGACAAAATTTCTACCAAATTCACTGCAATGCGTGAAGAGAAGTAATATAATCAATAAGCGGGGCATGAAAGATTAGTTTCGTGGATTGCTACGGTCCAGAGAGCAAACAACGGTAGGTCCCACCATTTCAACAGTTCTACTTTGTGAGGTTAGGTTTTGCTGGATTGGCGATGACACAAAGTGTAACCATTTTACCTCAGAGTGTAAGAGGGATAGAACAACAGAAGGATGCCCGGTGCGAAACAGAGAGCGAAGAGTGGGAAGTTACTATTCATTAGATGGGTATGGATGGTTGGCAGCCTATTCCATGTTGCGCGGTGAAAAGCGCGCTCCATGTAGCATATACGCAGTTACCTGATGGTTATACCGTTATCGAGAAATTATTGATATCCACTGCAACGGATAGGTGATGTAAAAAGTGCCCATTCGTAGAATGTGCCCTCGCGAGGTCATTATCGCTAAGGAGGTCGACCTACAGCGCAGAACAGAAAATAGCACTGTATAGAGTTTAAAAGTGTTTTAAAGATGCAGCGAAGTAGATGTGCTCATGGCCTACGTGCTGGAACATAGTTACGAAAGAGCCCTGTAACTTGTCCGAAAAAGAGACGAGCCGTGTGTAGTCACGTTGCTGGGTTTGGTATGATAAATATTCTCCAGTGTTAAGGGCGCCCGGTTAGTCATCGATTGGATCGAATCGGAGGATAGTACAGTTACAGCAATAATGACCCAATCTATTCGCTGTTTCTACTGTGCTTCTCAATTGTATGAGCAGTAGCCTACAGCCTGTATTGCTTGGGGAATGCACTGGAAAAATATTCCGCTGCATACTCATGCCATTGTTCATTTCTTTACCATCATCCACAGTACCGCGCGGGCCAGTAATCTTTGGTCATGAAGGAATCGGGGCTGGTCGCGTAAAGAAACGTTTGAAAGAGCACAATGCTGCATTAAAGAGAAAGAAAAAGATAGACGATGCGTCACAAAAGTGACAGCTAGAGAGCGGCGACGGATGTTGGTTCCGGCCGGTATTTTGCCCCATCGAGGTTGTGCGAAAGAGAGCACACTCGCGTTTGATAGGGACAATGGAACGTTTTTGCGTGTTCTGCTGATGCTGGGTTGTTCCCTCGCCACTCGCTCTCTCCTGCTCACTCTACAGAGGTTGAGTCATGGATGGACGAAGCTTTGTTGAGTACTTCGTGGCTACGCCATGCTTAGACAGTTTTGACAGAACGAAGTTAGCAAGGGTAACACACGCAGGAAAGAGTTTATAATTCTTTTTAGGTTGTAACATTTGTAATTGAGTACTAAAGTTTAGAGACGAATGAAGCTGCGAGGCCAAAGTCTCTAAAATATTAAAAAGAAAACCCTTGAAGACCAGATTGTGCACAGGAACACAACGCAATGTAAGATGCAGCAGATCTTAAGTTAATTTAGTGCAAATGATACTGCCATTATCAACTAAAACGACTTGTGTAGTAGTATTGCGTTACCAAGTGCAACGGTGATCTGATAACATGTAGCCGTTAAGAACCTCTCGTTTGCTTGCAATTCAGTGAAATCTTCCGAGAAAAGAAATTGGTAGCATCATCATCAAAACGATCTTCACTCTATGGTTTACTCATCTTACCCGTGGGTAATCATACGTCATCACAAAGACGCCGCTATGATGAAGTCAGTTCCTTTCTTTCGCGGCAATGCGACGATTCAAGCGTAGGGATAGGAAAACTTCAGTAGGTTTGTTAGGAAGTTAATATAATCGGGTATACCATCTTATTCCTGTATGTCCTTTAAGAGCCCGACCAAACACCCGTCATCATCATCGCCAAGGTCGTTTCGTGTTCGAAGTGCGCTGTTGGACACGTATTGGTCGCCACATTTGTGTGCCCTTAGTAGTAGAAAGAAAAGAGTGAATTATAATAAATAGCGTCGTGCCAGTACTGCCCACACACACACAAATATATTGCCTTCCTCGACGAGGTTAACTGTTTCTGTGCTTTCTCTCTTTCATGTACCCCTCGGCAAGCTCTTGTTACTTCAATGCTTATTCTAATCTGTACGCATTTCGATGAAATGCGTAGAACTTAGTAGACACAGAGTTTCTTCATATTAAAGCTTTCGGTTAAATCGAACTATCGAAATATTAAATTGGCTAGTCTTTGTATTGAGCGTAAAGTTGTGAACGTAAAATGTAAGAATCACACAAGTGAAAAAGGAAAGCTCACTCTTAGCTTTAGAATAACTTGGAAACGTGTGATTTGTGTGTACTGCGCGAATGCTTATTCTGCGTAGAAGCAGAACGAAGGGTCCTTTTTCAAAAGGGGGTGGGGGGAATAGATAAATTTGATTAGAATAAAACTAACTTCCTCTTTCTTTTATTTCCCGGTACGCGTGCCTCTGGAATAACCAAACAACTAATAACGCCATCGCCGCAGATGGATGATAACCGTCAGGAGCAGTCGCACGATGGGCCCGCCGGCATGAACCCAGATGGCGTTATTGAGTCGAACTGGAATGAGTCGTACGACAATTTCGACCAGATGGGGCTTCGTGAGGAACTCCTGAGAGGTATTTACGCTTACGGTTTTGAGAAACCGTCAGCCATCCAGCAGCGCGCCATTGTGCCGTGCGTGAGAGGATGCGATGTAATCGCACAAGCTCAATCCGGTAAGTGGTGTCCCGTCGAAACCGTGCCCCGAATCTCAAGCAAAACGCCTTTGAATTGGTTAGCAATCACGCAACAAGACAGGCTTCTGTAAGACAAGGAAGTTTAATTCAACATTTAACACATATCAACTTGAATAATGCATTTTTTTAAATGGTCAATATTTGTGAGAGAAATTAATGTTAAACATTTAAATATTTAAAATGGTTCAAGTATGTATGATATCGTCAACTTTAACTAATTTTCAATCTTCTTATTTCCGTTCAATGAATACTCTTTCACGCGTGCGTTGTTGCGTTGATGCAAAGCAAAAATGTGTATTATAATACTAGCATCACTTTTTGATCACATAGGTAAAATCGTTGTTTAATCCATTCTTACCTCAAAAAGTGGTGCAAAATCAACCTACAAAGGTACGCCATTTTGGAAATGTATGATCGAAACCATATGGTCATATATTTGTATATGCGTTCTACAGTCCTTCTACCTTAAAAAGCATAAAGTTATGAAAATGTTAGTGTATTGGAGCACTTCCCTACATATTGGTAATGTTTTCAAATAATCATTTTTGTATTCCTCTCCTTTCGCTTTATCTTCTCCCACTAGGTACCGGAAAGACTGCTACATTTTCGATCGCGATTTTGCAGCAGATTAAAACCGAGATTCCGGACT
Organism: Anopheles christyi; assembly: GCA_000349165.1. Classification (NCBI taxonomy): domain Eukaryota; kingdom Metazoa; phylum Arthropoda; class Insecta; order Diptera; family Culicidae; genus Anopheles; species Anopheles christyi. The sequence continues at coordinate 15,283 of KB701515.1, read as the reverse complement.
GCCAGGCGCTGATTCTGGCTCCGACGCGCGAGTTGGCCTCGCAGATTCAGAAGGTCGTCATCTCGCTGGGTGATTTCCTGAAGGCCCAGTGCCACGCGTGCATCGGTGGCACGAACGTTCGCGACGATATGCGCCGCCTGGAGCAGGGCTGCCATATCGTGGTCGGAACACCCGGTCGGGTGCACGACATGATCTCGCGCAACGTTCTGCAGCCGAAGAACATTAAGATGTTCGTGCTCGACGAGGCCGACGAGATGTTGTCGCGCGGTTTCAAGGACCAGATTCAGGATGTTTTCCAGAAACTGCCGTCGGACGTGCAGGTCATCCTGCTGTCCGCTACGATGCCCGCGGACGTGCTCGAGGTGTCCCAGCACTTCATGCGCAACCCGGTTAAGATTCTGGTAAAAAAAGAGGAACTGACACTGGAAGGTATCCGGCAGTTCTACGTGGACGTGAAGTACGAGGAATGGAAGATCGGCACGCTGTGCGATCTGTACGACACGCTGTCGATCACACAGGCAGTTATATTCTGTAACACCCGTCGCAAGGTCGACCAGTTAACCGAGCAAATGACGGAGAAAACGTTCACCGTGTCCGCCATGCACGGCGACATGGAGCAACGCGATCGTGATCTGATCATGAAGCAGTTCCGTACCGGCTCGTCGCGTGTGCTGATCACCACGGATCTGCTCGCTCGTGGTATCGACGTGCAGCAGGTGTCTTTAGTTATAAATTATGACCTTCCAACGCTGCGGGAGAACTATATTCATAGGTATGTATTGTGGAAAACTTTGACAGCATCTCAAACCGTTTTACTCTCCCTAATGCTGCGTATTTTTATATCCGTTCTAGAATTGGACGTGGTGGACGTTTCGGTCGTAAGGGAGTTGCTATCAACTTTGTTACCGAACAGGACAAGCGGGTTCTCGCCGATATCGAGAAACACTACAATACAACCATCGAGGAAATGCCAGCTAATCTGGCCGATATGATTTAATTTGCGGAAGTGCGAATATTTTTGTTATATTTCCCCTCAAAAAAAAAACGAGCAAAGAAAAATAACAGCAGCAGCAGGCCAGCGCCGCGCATCCGCATATAATCAAGAGTGTGTTGTGTGTCTCTCTTCCTTCTTCTGTGTATACTGTTGTTGTTTGTTTGTGTGGTCGGGGGTGGTGGGTGGTGCGTCGGGAGTAGTAACTAATATTGTAAGAAAGATTCCAGAGACATTACGGAAGAGGAACAAGGCGCAAGTGGCGAGAGCAGTGGTGTAACGACTTGGGGAAAATAGGTGTGGACGGTGTGTGAGAGGGGAGTGTCTTCGCTCTTCTCGGGGGGAGGAACCGTTTGTGAATTGTGCACCACCACCGTCGTCCGCGAGGGTACAACACCAGTAGTGCCAGAAGAGGAGGGCGATCGAGCGACGGACAGAAGAAGCAGAGGTAAAAATTCCGCAAATGGTAGCAGTTCAGTAACAGTACAGAGGAAAGAAGAAACAACACCGGATACAGATTTAGCAGTCGCAGCAGCACCAGTATCGCGGCTGTATACCGAGAACATCAAGAGAACAACAGCCACGTCCTTTCTATATAAACAAAAATAAAAAAAATTCACGGTGTAAAAGGAATTAATAACAGAAAAAAACCCTTAATCTACTACTTTTATTGCTAATAAAATTATTCAAACCAACCAACACAACAACCAAGCAGCAGCAGTTGGATATATCGTGGATGTAATGATAAGAAAAGCGCGAATAAGAACTACGCGCCGAAATACAAATGGAATCTAATCGATGGATGGTTGTATTCCACCACGAATAGACTGAAGGAGACGCTACGTGAAATTTGATGGACACATAATAACCATTATATATTTATTTAAGTATTACGGCCATGCCGTATTGACGACAACAAAATTTCCATTACAACTCACAACGTCCTGCTAAAACAAGACAAAAGTTTGGATCGCTTTATTGGTGGAAGTTACAAATGATTTTAAAATTTCTTTTCCCTTATACCAAATTGACTCTAGATGGCGCTTTGCAAGTTATTTCAATTGGTACTTCCGGTTGTCATTTTGAAGCATGAAATAATCTCCAGGCTGTGTCATACACAACATATTGACAGCTACAGGAGTGGCTTTGTTTATTTTAACTTGGTTATTAAATTTGCATCCCTCAAAAGGTACGTTTAATATGGTAGTTCTTTACCCAGCTTCGAAATTTCGAACTCTTGAGTAGTTATATTTAAATTAATGCTAATGGAAGACAATGTAACATGACTTTGTTGCCAAATGTCATTTATTTAAACCAGTGGTGTCCCCCTTGCCCTGCTTTCAGTTCAGCAGCGTCTGGTGAAAGGATACGCCAGCAGAAAGGGTGAAACCGATAACACAGCACCCAGGTTTTCTCGAAAGCTCTGTCAGTTCAGCTTCATCTTGCACGTAATCTAGTATCGTTTTGCCCGGAACGCTTCTAATATCCGTATTTGTCTAACAATTCAGCAACTCTAAAGGTTCGTGGTGTTTTGGTCAGGTGAGATTTCTGCTGTAGCATTACTGGTCGCGCATTTTCGCATTGTTTCCAGTTTCATTGTCAATTATTTCACCAGCCGGAAAACGGTGTGGTCGCGTGCATTCACGCAAGTCATTGGGGCAGAGCCGGTTTTGGATAAAAGCGTGTGTGCGTGTGTTTACGCGTGTTGGTGCAATCGATTTTGGAAGGCAAAAATCGCAGCTCATCAGTAAATCGGAAAAGAATCTTGCTAGAGTAGGCTGAGTGGAAAAAATCCCATCCAAAGGCCAAGGGAGTAATATGGAACGGAAAGATATGGGAGAGAGTGAGAACACTGCGAATAGAGAAAACTTGTGTATGAGCTGTCGTGCGTGTGTGTGTGTATGTAAAAGGCACGTTAAAGTTGTGTTGGTGTGGATGTATGTGGGATGCACGAAAGCGATGTGTGCGTGATATCTGATGTGTTGCGAGCGAGAGAAAGAGAAAGGACAAGAGCGAGTGCGTGCGATTGTGCACAACAGGCGGCGCAATAGCAGCTCCGTCTCGGCGGTGTGGTAGTAGTTAGTAGAGAGTGATCCTTGCCATCGAACGGACAGTCTTTCCCTGACTCCCGGGTGTGTGCGCTAAAAAAGTAAGGTTTTAGGATTTGGAGGTTATAAAGCGATATTCGGTGTTGCATCTGCACGCGACCGGTGAGTGTGTGGAATTAGTGAAAATATTTGAACGCGACACTCTAAAGGTTGGACTTTTGTTTTTTCACACACTTTTGAACTGAACAATTGTGGAGGTGGCCTGTAGTGGCTTCGTGTACGGACACAAGTGGCGAATCTTTTCGTTCCATACAACACAAAAAAAACGGTCAACGTGGTGTGGTAAAGCCTCCTATGCTTTCTTGTGGCGGTTTTTCGGAGTTTTTTTTTCGGTCGGGGAAGAAAATCAACTTTCGGCACTGTTTGTAACATAAATTTGCAGCTTCCCATTGCCCTTTAGTAGGGGACCGTGTGATGTGTGCGTACCTGTGTG